>CAOLHI010002334.1:0-270568 GCA_948474755.1 Ctenosaura bakeri
GCATTTTTCAGTATAAGGTCCATGTAATTTAAGATGGGTGAGAATTACGCTGCCCTCAAGATGTTCTTGGAAAGCAAGTCCCAACAGCTTAGTCAATAGTAAAGAGTGCTGGAAGTTACAGTCCAACAATTTCTGGAGGGCTACATGATTACCACCCCTGCTTCAAAAGATTCTCTCTCCCTCTGCATCCCATCAATGACATGTGAGGCTAGGGCCTCTGGGATAAGGAGCAGGGCTTTTACCATGACTGGAACAACTACCTCAATCATCTTCAAAGCTGTGTGGTGTGTCTGTGAGTCTTCAGAAAAGATGCAAAGCCTATTTCTTCCAAAAGGCCCCCAAATTTGAATGGGTGTTTCTGGAAATGTCATTTGGCTCCTATACCACTGTTCTTAGAAATAATTCCCTGTGAACTACATTTAAATTGTTCAGTGTGTTGGCAACCTCTTGAAGCCTTGGCAAGATGGGGTATAAGTGTCTGAAAGCTAGCCTTTTGGAATTCTCAAATCTGCACACAGTTGGAGAAACAGTTAAGGCGGGACACTCTTGGTATGTTCAAAGTGTGCTTAGAGAATTCATGATTAGTGACCCAAATCCTCTTACCAGTCTTGAAGTGAAGTCATTAGATTAGTGGTATTGACTCATCATTCAACAACTGATTCAGTGGGTCTACTCTAGTTGGGACTAAACAATAAGATGCCAATCTAGTATTGTTTATCAGCTGCAAGCCAACTTCTAGAATAGAGAAATGATTTGGACTGTTGGCACAACTCCACATTAGTTATCTTTTCACAGAGGAAATAAAAAGCAAATGCTGGAATTCATGATAGCAGTTACAAATGCATAGCCTAGAGTTATGCATTTGTAACTGATCTGTATTCACAATCAATAGCATACATAGGGATAGTAAAAATCCCCCAACCCTGACATTACTGAGCAGCTGCCCATGTGAACAATGTCATTCAGGGGACAGCATACTAACATTTCCACCCCTCTCCAGAAAGCAGTTTTTGGTGTGAGGAGCACTTGCAACAGGGATCCTGCTTCTGATTGTCACACCAGCGATTGCTCATGGGAGGGGTGGAAACATCAATCTGCTATGCCCTGATTGACAGAAGAACAGACCCCTGTTGCTCACAGAGACTGTGCCCCAGCAAGTTAGAATTGAGGGATTTTTACAATCTCTGTGTATTCCTTATACTATAGGGATTGTGAGTACAAGTCAGTTACATATTAGTAACTCTAGGCTACGTATTTATCCCTAACGCTGGCTAGAATCTCATCCAAAGTCTCTTCACTTGCTTGTTGTGGCTGAAACCGTCTGCACCCAGAAGAAGCAGTTTGATTCAGACATTTTATCTTTGCTTTAAAGAATGTATACCTTACTCTTTAAGCAAAAAGGCTCCTATAATGGCTTACAAAAACAATCACCAACTTAAAAGCTAAAAAACCCAAGGAAAGGGATCTGGTGAGAGAAGGAGAAAAGTATGTTGGGTGCTGGTTGTTTCTAATGCCTGCACGGATGGGAAATAAAATGCATTCTGGGTCTGATAATACTCACGTTTGCATTACATCTGTTTTCTGGATTGGCCTGACCTTTGATGACTTGCTTCTCTATTTTCCATTGATAAGTTTGAGCTCAGTCTTCTTCTTCTTACGCTCAGCACAAGATGGTTCCTTTGAAATTGTTGGGGTTGCTAGTCAAAGCTGGATGGTAAGAACTTAAGAAAAGCTATGCTGGATTGGGCCAAAGGCTCATCCAATCCAATAGGGGCCATTCAGTTGCCCAAGAGGCCTACCAACCAGCTAGACAGGAGTGCAACTACACTCTCCATCTTGTCTTGTCAGAAGAATTCTGCATAGGAAGCCAGCCAGACTAATAGCCATTGGAGACTCCATTTTCTACCAGAGTAGCAGCTCACTGCGCTTTTCTGCTTTTTGTTCCACTAGAGAAAGATGGCATGGGAAGGAGGGGTCTTTCCACTACTCCTGATGAAAGGCAGCTTGCCTCTTTTCTCTTCCATTCTTTTCACTCCTCATTCCTTTGTTGTTGTTGTGTCTTTTTAGGTTGTAAGCATGAGAGTAAGGGCTGTTTCTCTATTGGCTATATGTGTAAGCCATTCCAGGAATGTAAAATGCTTTAAACAATGTAAATAAAATTTCTTCAGGACAATTTGCCAGGTTCCATGCATAATAAGGGGCTAGGACTGCACAAGCTGAGCTGCCATGTCATTGGCACGCCCTCTGGGTCAAGTGTTTGTCACAGATCCCATTGTGTGTTGTGGGGAAACAGGGCATGCGCCTGCTTCCATATTGTGCCAGAGGCACATAGCAAAAGGGTCTTTTCCTTCTCCACAGATTCAGCTTTCATCAGCTACCCTCCCATTTCTACATCTCACACCCCCTGGGTGACTACGGTGGACAAGGGCTCCAGTGCCTCTGACAGTGGTCACTGGGAGTATTCTAGCTCAAGGCGGGAGAGGGAAAGAGACCGGGATCGGACACCCACCACCAGTGAATATAACAAGTAAGTGTTGGCGTTGTTTGGATCACAGTGGCATTGGCTGTTCAGCCCTTTGTAGTCTCCACTTGCAGTGTGCAGGACACTAGCATTATGCACAGTCTGAGAACTTGATCTTTCATTGTTTCATAACCAAGCGTGCCTACTGAAGTCCTAATAAGGCAAGATGGGATGTCTAGTGGACAGGGAGGGAGGGTGATGGCCTAAACAAGGCTGGGAATTACCTAACCCGCCAAATGTTGTTGGATTACAACTCCCAGCATTCTTCGCTGTCGGCTAGGGCTCCCAGGAGTTGCAGTCCAACAGCATCTAGAAGGTCACACAGTAGGTTGATTAAGAAGTTGCCCTTTCAGTTTCATTTATTAAATTTTCTGAGGCAGGTCTGTATGATTAGGTTCCAATGGATGCATCTTCTGTCTTGTTTCTGAAACTTTTGGAGCTGTCTTCAGACATGATTAAACTGCCAGGAGCATGCTACCCCTTTCCTTTGTCACCTCTTTCTGCCTCTTTCCATTTGTGTAAGATGACTTATTGATAAGAGAACCTCCTTACACCGCAGAATGCTCTCCATATGATTTTAAACCCCAATTTTTCAAGGATTTCTACTTCACAGAACGTCTGAGTAATCTAGTCTCCTCCTTCCATCAAAGGCTTTTCTTTGCCTAATGGCGCTTCTTCCTCTCCTTTCAGTGATGATGAAAGGTACCGTTATTATAGCCGGGAACGGAGCTATGATTTTGAGCGGGACTACCGGAGGAGTAGGGATCGCAGTCGTGAGAGAGAAGATCGCCACCGGGAGAGAAGGCACAGAGACAAAGAAGAGGGCAGCAAACACAAATCGTCACGGCGGTAAGACTTTTCCACCAGCAAGGAGGGCTCTTTAGCTAGGGCAAGACCAAGCAAGTGTTTTCCAGTAGTGCCTGTAGATACATCATTTTTTTCTTCAGTTTTCCAAACAAATGGGTGACATCTGGCTTGACAATAATAATATTTTATAGATAGACAAAAAGGATCCTAGTAGACCACAAGTTAAACATGAGCCAATAGTACGATGAGGTGGCCAAAAAAGCCGATGCAGTTCTAGATTGCATCAACAGAAATATAGTATCCAGATCAAGGAAGTCACAGCACCACTCTAGTCCACTTTGGTCAGGCCCCACCACCTGTGTCCAGTTCTGGGCATCACAGGTCAAGAATGGTATTGGCAAGCTGAAGGTGCTCAAGGGAAGGCAATTAAAAGGGTAAAGGGTAAGGAAATCAAGGTTAGGGAGGTGGGTAAATTTAGCTTGGAGAGAAGACAAGATTGGGAGGTGAAATACCTGAAGGAGTATTGTGTAGAATATGGAGCAAGCTTCTTTTCTGCTGCTCAGTTGCTTGTCAATTTATGGCAACCCTATACATTTTGTAGGGTTTTTCTTAGGCAAGGTATACTCAAGAGGTGCCTTTGCCAGTTCCTTTTCTGAAGTACAGCCTACAGCACTTGGTATTCATTGGCAGTCTCCCTTCCAAGTATTAACCGGAACTGACCTGCTTAGCTTCCAAGATCAGACTGGATCTGGTACCTTTTGGGTATTTAGGCTGTTCTTCCACATCACACCCATTCAGGGATAGTGCTCAGTCCTCTCTAAGCTAAAAATACTCAACTCCCTCATCCATTCCTCACAGAATTTGATTTCCAGTCCTTTTACTGTCCCAGCTACCCTCCTTGGAAAATGTTCCAGCCTGTTGATATCCTTCTTAAGGATGCTACTTTCATTCTTTTATCTTATACACTGCAGTCATCTCTCCTGTGCACAATCTTGAGCTGTTGGTTTGCAGTGTTAATTAGGGAGTCCCCTTCATGTTTGAGAGCTTTAGATTCCCCAGCAACACCAAGGATTTATTTGTATTTGTGGTAAAGTGTTCTCACCCCATTTCAGTAAGCAGCATGAGAGTGAAGAAGGGGAAAGCCACCGGCGTCACAAGCACAAAAAGAACAAGCGGAGTAAGGAAGAGAAGGAGACAAACGAGGATGGTGCCCCAGAGGGAAACGGACAAGACTCCAAGGAGTAGCCAATCTGTGTTCCAAAAAAACCCCGTCAAGGCACCTCTCCAGCCGGGCTGTCCATCTCCTGTATTTTCTGAGGGATTTCATATTTTTCTGAGAAAGTGGCTGAGATGGCGGGAGCCAAATGCGAACACGGGTTGCCCACATGAGAAGCCAGACCAAACTTGCAGTTAGACTCATTGGAAAGGAGAGGGGAGGGGAAAGGAAATCAGCCAGCCACTGCAAACAAAGCACTGAGCTACTCCACATGCAGGTAAACTCCAGCGTGTCAGATCCTATGGCTTCTGATGGGAGACAGCTTAAGCAATGAATGCATTTAGAGTCTAGGACAATATTGGGCAATTTGCGTTACTCTGAAGAAGTAGGACGGTAAGTGCATCTTGGGGCCACTTTGTTAGGGAACAGGACCGTTAGCCTCTCCTGAAAGCCAGTCCCATTTTTTCCCTTGCTCATTTCTTGTCAGTGTGAAAAATCCCACCTCATTCAAAGAAAGCTTGATGGAAACTCACCACGGACACTCCACAGACTGACAGGTTTGTATGAGGGACACTTTTTCCCAGGCAAGTTGGAGCCTGACACGAGTTCCACGGGCTTCCTTGTGAGCTAAACAGGAACAGTCTTGGAAAGCTTGCCTTGAGTGGTTTGGTACAAACTACTTACTGTAGCTGCCAAGAGCACCCTCTTTCAGTCCAGTGTGGGTAAATGTTGATGGTTCCTAAGTCACTGACACACTTTCGGTAGCTCTTAAAACACTAAGTGTAGCCATATTCCATGTTGCTTCTGTTTTGTTTGCTTTGAAAAAGAACAAGAACACATCATCAAATCTTAAATAGATAATCCCACTTTGCGTGCATCCCTTCTTTTTAAATTATCTTCCACCTATCGGGAATATTTAAAAACACTTTCAAAATTTGTTTGAACTTTATACTTCTTCTTTTTTTTTCTTTTTTTTTGTATTGTAGTCATGCAAGTCTGAGTGTTTGTATGAAACTGACGAACTTGGAAACTTGAGCCAGTATGCCATTGTTTTTTTGGTTTGTATGCTATGATGGTGCAGGGAGTAACTAAAAACATGTGGGAAATAAAGCAATTTTTTTTTGAAAACATGGTTGATTTCTGTGTGGTCCTGGGAGACTACAAGCTCTTATGCCAACATACTGTTTAATAACCATTAGATAAACCATCCTTAGAGGAAGACAACAGCAAACCTCCTCTGAATAATAAATCTTGCCAAGAAAATTGAGCCAGTGTGGTGTAGCATTGAACAGGCTCCAGGAGTTTAGGGTTCAATCTCTGCTCAGGCATGGGAATCCACTGGGTGACTCCGAGCAAGTCACACTTTCTCAGTTTCAGAGGAAGTCAAGGACAAACCTCTTCTGAAGAAATCTTGCCAATGAAACACCAAGACAGCATTGCCAGAGGGTGGAGTCAACTTGAAGGCACATAACGACAATTCCAGCACAGCTGGAGGACACCAAGTTGGGAAAGGCTGGCATGACATCATGGAGCACCTAGCCATCTCTTGCACGTGCAAAGCATCCAGCAAAGCGTCTTCTACCCAGAAATAGCCGATGCAGCCCAATACGCATGTTAGTTTCAAAGACTCAAGCAAGGTGGATGAGGCAGTAAAGAGCATCTTTTTTCAAAACGAAATGGGCTGTCTCTTAAAAATTAGCCTGCTTTGATACAGGGAACATGTCTTTCATTGTGGGTAAACTTTCTAATGTATATTCAGCGGAGACCACCCCAGCAGGCAACGGTAAACCTGGAATGGCCCTGTGTGCAACATTCCACAGCTGAATTCAATCATTTTTTACAAAGCATGTAGCGTTAACAAACACTGTCAGGTAAGAGACCCCCCCCGCCACTCATACAAAGAGGAACATCAACATCGATCTTATGCCTTGTCCAAACATCCCAGCCTGGTCCTAATTCTATCACCTCCAAGGACATTTAACACAAGCAATTTCCAGAGAGGAAAAGGAGCAGTCTTAACAATTCCTTAGTAAACAAATTAAGATTCTGAAGGGACGTGGACTCTTCCGTCAGATCTTTTTCACGGACAGTTATGCATAGGGGACCTCCTTTTTCTTACCTGTGGTAGATGAACTCCTCTACTGCACCATAAAAGGATGACTCCAAATAAAAAAAAAACTATGCAGCCCTACAACTCCCACAAGCCTGAGGCAGCCTAGTCAGCTGTAAGAGCTGCTGGGAGTTGCAATCCAATGGTTTCTGGAAGGCTGCCTGATTCCTACCCCTGCCATAAATATTCCCAAAGGAAGTTGGAAGCAAGCTGCAACCTGAATAAAAAGAAGCCAACAGTTTCAGTAGCTTCAGAATAATTTATGAACGCATCAAAACCATGACAAATTTGTTAACAAGTTTCTACAAACTCTTTGGTGCAAAGCATTACAGTAGCTATGAGACTTCCTGCTGATTGTTGAAGGCACCTTGAATTAAAGCAACAACATAGTGAAATGGCACTGTTCAGGGCAGCGCATTCCCTTCATTTGATTCCCTTGATAGAACTCTTACAAGAGACAGACTTGCAGAAGCCACAGAGCTCAAGCCTGCAGCCAGGAAAAATTATTCTTACAGATAACACCAGACAGCTGTCCTTTAAAACCACACTTGAAAGAAAGTGTTAATCCTCAGCATTACACCCATTTTCACATGATGTGCGTTTGGACACCACCCTTGCATGACAGTTGTTTTTTTCTCCTTCACGTTAAGATGGTCACAAATGCAGCAACAGCTTGTCCTGCTAAAATTAGGCAGAGAAGTCTGCACATGAGTAAGCTGCCGCTTCTGATTTAGAATAATCAGCCCTCAAAGTCCCTTCTGAGTTTTTCACACATTGATTCAAGAGTCTACACCATGTGGAAACTGACCACTGCTTGAAAGCTCACAAATTTCAACTTCCATTGTTATACAAGCTGAAAACAGACATAAGGCTGCCTAGGTGTGACATTCAGAAAGCCTGCATGGGTGCAGTGCTTTTATCAGAACAACAAACTGATTACTGCTGTGTCCCTACAACCACACAGCGGCAGGCTAATACTTTGAATCATCTGGTAGATCATGATCAATCAATAAAAGAAAAGAACCTTGAACTGATAGAGTGACTGTACAGCTGGAATTATGCCTGTTTAGGGAAGAAGAATATAGCTTAGACTGGAAGGAAGCTTACCATCCCAAGTCCTTTCAAAATCTTCCAAAGCTATGTAAAAACAGTAATGAAAACAATTTCATTTCCTGTTCTTCTATTTCCATTAAGAGCTCAATTACCCAGAACAGGAGCAAGATCCAATTTAAGTTTCCCTCCATAATTCAAAGTTGGGAGGATGCAAAGTAAACACAGAATGGATGGAGCTAAATCGTCCATAGCCAACAACATTTCTCCTGAAACTACTAGTAGAAAAGTCATTTATTTCTTCTGGTGGTCCCATGATTAGAACTCAGCCCAGATGGAAATTTATATAAAAAGCATAAGAGGACATGGCTTACCTCTCCTGAACAGCCATCTTGTTCTTTGAATTCTCTCCTGCCCTTTTCCTCGCTGAACATGTTTTAGTAGCAGGTCCATTGCTGCACACAGCTTTCTTGCCGTCAGGTCTACCTTGGCCCCAAGACTCTTACCTAAAAGTCTTTCTGGAATTTTTGTTAGTCTTTGCGTGCAAGCCTGCACTGATAGCAAAGACACAAGGGCCACGTAGTTGACTTCCTTCAAGCTGCAGAATTCTCCCACTTAATGACATAAGATGCCAATCCTAAGCAATTTATTTCTATTCCCTCTGAACTGATTGGTGAATGGTATGTAGAATTAACATGTCATGCTTAAATTTGGACTTTTTTGAAAGAGAGAAAAAGTGGTGGGAAAAGGACAAGAGCATGCCATGCAACAGCCTAGAATATAAGAGGGACCTCTTAATTACAGGTCTGTTTGGTACTGCATAAAGAGAAACATTCCACTCCTTCTGTAGAATATTCTCAGGGGTGAAAAATGCTCAGTCCAAGGTGGCCCCAGGCTGCTGTAGTAAGTATCAACCTCATGCCCTCACATAATACAGCACAAGCACTAGGAGATAAGCTTCACTTTCCCTAAGCATTAGGTTTAAGAGAGCAGAACTGAAAAATGAAAGACTGCATATTTGTAACTCTTCTCCAAATAATGGAATTCCCATTCTGCCAAAAAGGGCCAACTGCTGCTATGAGACAGAGCTTAAAAAGCTGTTTGTTGAATTTATTCATCAATATCTTTAAAGCTACTGCCAAAGTTACTTGTCCGCCAACATCCTTGAGGATGGAAGAGCCAGAACCATACAGACTTTGCTTACAGTCACTGGAACAGGATTAGAAAAGGAGAGCACAGCTCAGAGTTCACATGTTCAGCACAAGGACAGGCACGAGGAGGACGGGGCAGGAGGAATCAGAAAAGGACAGAATGTCAACTGCTCACTCAAGCATCACCATCTGCCAACGGGTGGTCCTGAATCAGATTCTATCAACTAACTAACATTCATTTTTGATTTAAGAACAGGGCCTCTCGTGACGAACTTGAGAACAGCTACTTTAAACTAGTTCCCCGTTTCCTTGGTTAGTCCATGACTCCAGGCCTTGAAACCTCACAAGGAAGTAGTTCCCAGACTGAACGTGGCATCTGAGGTTCCAGCTTACACAAGGCTGCCAGGCCAGGACACAACAGTGAGAGCCACTTTATTCCGTTGCTCCTTCAGCATGGGAATCAGCTCGCCGTTGCTCATTCCGACCGCCGACACTCCGTTCACCGCCACAATTTCATCCCCACACCTAGTTAAGAAAGAATGGCCACCACCATTAGGGTAAAGCTCTTACCATGTCACCTGTGCTATAACTAAATGCACTGTGTTGAACATCCAACTAAGGGAAAAAGAGTATATACCATGAATAGTCCTATAGTATGTATAAACCATTAATAGACCAATAATGTTCAGTGCAGATAGTATATGAATGAGCTTTGGGAAATTACAAGGACCTTCCCACGAAGATAGCTGCCTAATGCACTGAAGCACGATTCAGTGATCTAGCCTGGTTTTGTTCCCAGCAGCCTCCACAGAAGGACAAGTAAATGTCTCCCTATTGAGAGTGGTGAGTTTCTTCAATCCAATGCATAGACAAAATGGCAGCCCTACAGACTCATGAAAACAGCAATATGACCGCCTGCCCATGCCACACCTCCAAGGGAAGCCCACAGTGTACGTACTTCAGTCTTCTATCCCAGAAGGCAGGTGTTCCAGGCACGATGGTTTTAATGAAGAATGGATTGCTGCCTTTGTTTTCTTCAAATCCACCTACGATGCTGAATCCCCAACTCTCAGAGTTGCTTTTATGCAAGACAATATCTTGACAGCAATGGAGGTGGCTGAAACAGAAAATACCATCAAATCAGAGAGCGCGTTCTTCCTCTTCCAGGCAGAACTGTCTGTTGCCAATCAGAACCATTTACAAGGAGACATTTCTCAGCCACCTAATTAACCTGTTCTCCAAAACAGGAAAAAGACAGAACTTCTCTTTATGTAAAATCGATAGGTATTTCTCGGTCAGAATGAGTCACCTTTTAGAAAGCCTTCAGTTTATTGACATATATCCATTACTTTAATTTTAACCCTGCATTATTTACGAAAATAGTTTAACATCTCTATAAATAGCAATGTAAATGTTAACAGAAAAGAAATGAACCACACAGCAAACTTGAATATCCCTTGGTCTTTATTTTAAGCCCCACCCAGGGACATTGAGGTCACAGAAAGGCAGGAAAAAAAGAGAATTTAAAAGTTCCAGTCCTTTCACATACACACTCTCCCTTCCTCTCCTCTCAATCCCCATTTAACTTTGTCTTTCTTCTCCTTGAGAGGTTAGCTTGTATTTGGGCCTCCAAGAAACCAACTTTCTCTCTCCACTCAAAGATCTCTATCTCTGCTGTTTTAGCATAACATGACTTCCCATCATCCTACTATCTCCAGCTTTGCAAGCGTGTTTTAAGAATAAAAGAAAGTGAAAAGGCAAAGGCAGTCCTTGCTTCATGACAACATTCATGTAAGCAAGACTCTATGTCTTTGAGCACAATTATCAACCACATGAAAAGAAAGTGATGTAGAACATGACGTGCCAGCTTCCTGTTTTTGTGTTGAACCTGAATTATATCTTACTTTTAGATGGGAGGAAGGAAGGAATATGTCTTGGAGCAAGCTAAGTAGCAAATGACAGGCCTGTGTTACATTTGAGCACTCACTGAAACCAATACGGTTATGAGTTCATTACCAGTGGCAGCACTGCTACCTGAGGATCAAATTTCTGGTTTCTAATGGATTGTGTATCAGGAAACAATGGCCCTAGTCAGCACTCAGGTTCTTTGATGGAAAGCAAACAACATGTTAGGAAAGGCAGCTGTGCTCCCGGTGGCTGACCAAACATGCACACACACTGGGACCTTTCTTTCTCGAAAAGGTTGGTATTAGATGTAAGGCACTCTGTGTTAGTTGTATACAAACAAAACAGCAAGATAAACGTAATCATGCACAAGTACTGCATATTAAAAACTGGGGCTGGGGCACATATCTAGGAGGAACACACACATATGCACACCACAAGAACAACATTTCCAGTACAAAACAGGCAACAAAATTCTGATCCTTCCCAAATTTCAGTATCTCATGACTGCTGCCAAAGTAATGCTGTTCCTTTGCAAAGTGGGACCTAGCCCACTTAACTCTCCCCTCTTTCCCAAGTAATTTCATTTTCCCTTCTTAGTGTTAACCCAGTAAGATGGCCATTCAAAGCAAGAGAGACTTTTGTTCGCAGTATTTTAAGCAAACCAGAACATTGCAAACCGTAAGCGATGTGACGCCACTGCCAGGAAAATTTTGCACGGTGACACCAAGCAACCACTTACCTAGGCAACCCAAGCCACATGATCCAGAGAGGTGCCCAGCTGAACCCATTTTCCCTGCTTTCAGGTGCCTCAGGAGATTCTGGCACCTTCTCTGGTATCCCAATTTCCAGGGCTTTCAATGTGACTAAATGTAGTGCTGCGTTTGATTTCAGGGCAGAGACAGCTTCACTGTAGCTCAAGTGAGTCAAATCGATATTGTTTATGCTCAGAAGTATATCTCCTGTTGTATAAATTAAGAAAGACAGATTGTAACCAGCCTTTTCTTTGAAAAGCGTACTTTTGTATTTGGATCAGTAAGTGCTCAGCAATCTCATTAATTCATTACTGCATAGCCGTATCTTTTCTGAAGGCTGGCTCATGGACCAAACAAGGACCTTCTAAAGCTGGGTGTGAGTGTGCAGCTACCAGGGTTGGGAATCCATATTGCCACACCCAGAGGATAACAGAGGGCATCCATCACACAAACACACATACATACACCTTGCAGCATTTTTTGCAGTATTTTGCCCCCAGACAATGGGTGATCAAAGTCAATTTCACCATATTCCCATCCCAGGGAGGCTTTCCACAAACAAGAAGCAAACTGGAAGCAGCAGGTATAAAGGTCACTCCCAGGCTTAAAATGTGGAGAACTTGAAATGTGGCAGAAGTGTCCCCCACATTTACGATATTTTTTTCTTTAAAAAAAGACCTAGAAAAAATGTTCGGTGTATTTGCAGAAGTCTAGGGCTTTAAAAACGGCCGTGGGGATGGATTCTTTCTACCTCTGTTCTAAAAGCACTTACCTTTCTTAATTCTGCCATCCCTGAAGAGGCATCCAACTGGCTGCACACTAGTCACATAAATAGGGAGCTTATTTTTAGCATCCCTTCCACCTCCTATTGTTATTCCGAGGGATTCTTTTGGCTCTTTTTTAATAGTAACTGTCTTCTCCTGGTTGATGTATCCTTGAGGGAGTGCCTAAAATTGGGGGAAAGAGAAACAACAGACTGTGCATTAATCACATATTAGCTAGCCCAGACAAGCCCTCATATTACAAAGAACTGTCTCTTTGAGCTGATTAGATGCTTTAATTATTGAAGTGCTCATGTGACTTTCAAATAACTACGCCTGTTCACTGGCTTCTGCTTTCCTAAAGATAAATCTGAATGCAAAGAACCTCACCAGCTTGTAGCCCATCTTTGCTGTGCCCAACCAAGCTGCCCTGGAAACCCTGCTTTCTCAAGATACTCTCAAAAGGAACTTGGGAAAAACGGCACCATTATATTACCTCTCAACTTACTCACATATTCTATTCTGTAAAGAGAACTTACCTCTAATTATTAACATGTAAACTTATTTTTGATATACAATTGGCAACATAACTTCTCCTGAGCTCTGTGCCCACATCTCAACACTGTGGTGCCTATTATGTGCCCAATTTTTGTTAAGAGGCTGTGTCATCAAATGTGATGATACATTTGGAAATGTTTGCATGGAACAAGAACTGAGTGAGTAGGAGGAAGCAGGGATGGGTGCACTTAGTAGATTTGGGGTGGGGGGCAGAAAATATAATTCAGCATGTCTGAAGTCCCCAAATATTCAGGGTATAATTGAGTACAGCTGCTGGCAATGTTAATCCTATGGCTGAAGACATCATATTCGGCCTTCAGCATACCACAGAGAGCCACCTGCAGTATTTCTGTAGTGTACACAAGGTGGGTGTGGTGTTATTTTACCTATGCGTGCTTCACACAATAGCATTCAATAGATACACAATGTAGCCTAAATCCAGTTGTTGTTCCCAGCTAGCATAGACCCATTACATCAATGGAAATTACTTAAGTGCTGAATTGTCACAAAGCAATTAGTTCAGTAGCTTTATTTCAGGAGCCAGCAAAGGCCTGTGGGTCCAACATGATAAACTCAGTAACATGGGAAATGGCCCTACAGGATCACTCATCTGGGAACAACTACAGTCTCTGACAACCACATTCATTACATGACTCTCTTGAGAAAACAAAACAAAAAGGCATAGTTGGTGCTTTCAAAACAGATTTCCATGTCTCATCAGCTGCAGCTGCTTTAAAGTTATTCAGGAATAATTATACAAATTACAATATGCAATACAGTGTATTGTACAATACAATTGTACTAATTACAACATAAAAACCAGTTGGTCTTAAAGGTGCTGCCACATTTCCTCTCCTTTTCTTTTTTCTTTTTCCCTTCCCCTTCCTTCCTCCTTTTTATAATATAAAGCACACGTTTCTGCTTTAATCACGGTGCTTCTCCACCCACTCACAGGACCAAACAGAATTCTTTGTCTGGCTCTTCAAATGAAGGACAAAAGGTGAGAAAAAGGGACTGCCTTCTCCCAGCACTACATATATCCACACATTTGTCAACATTCAGGCCCCACTCCATGTTCCAATGCTTTGCAGGTATATTCAGTAGCCACATGTCACAAGGACTTCTCAGCAGTAATGTCCAGATTCTGGCATGCCATCCCAGAAGAGTTTTGGTTGACACCCTCTCTCTCAAGTTTTAGGAAGAAGACAAAGACTTTTTCTCCTCTCTGCTTTCAAATCAACTGTCAAAATTCCCTGGTTCTACTCTTGAAGTGCCGAAAGAAGTGAGATAAGAAATGCAGATATGAGGATGTGAATATTTTGCTTAAGCAGCTTTTGAGAGCAGTAAACTGTCAAGTGCTTTGTTCTGAAATTAAAGACAGGAGGAAAATTTCCACGCTCTTCAAGAAGAGTTTCTTCACACACATGCAATATGCCAGGGAAACGGCACTGTGATGAGAATCCATTCACGTCCCCCTTTGAACTGTTAAGAGTTTCCAGGACAGAAAGAAACAGTTGTAGCCAATAGGCACAAATATGGTGCCAGATCTTGGCACAAATTTGGTGGGGTGGGGACTGCTGGACTCCTGCATCAGGTAACCTGAGAGGCACTGGATTAGTTTTTCTTATGAAAATGTTTCCCTATAGGAAACCCATGACAATCCAATACACATCCCAGTTTTATCACTGACATTCCAATCTGTCCTGATATCTTGGGGTGGCACTGATATAATATCCAGTGTCCAAGCAGCGAAAGAAATGAAACTGATATCAAACCCCCAAACCAGAATATAATCACAAGGCTTACCTTCTGATAGCTGGATTTTCGCCGATAGTGATTTTGTTGAGGTTTCCGGCGACGGCGCACAGGGCTTCCCCCATTGCTGCTGCTGCTGCTGGTATTTGATGTGCTGCCATCCTCTCCGGCATCGGTGAGCGGCACTCCAGCCCCACGGAGAACTACAAAGTTGACCCTTGCTTCACTAGTCTGCAGGAAAAGCCAAACAGCAGAGGCTTAACATGGAAATTTCAAAACAGGTCACTTTCCAGTCCGGTTAGCATACACCCAGAGTTTCAAAATTTTCAGAGGGTTAGTAGGAAAAAATATGTTTGCAGAAATCAGTGTGACGCTTGTCAGGTTCTTTTGCCACCAGCCTGACTTCTAAATGATATCTCAAAGGTCCAGTACAGTTGCAAAGCCCATTCCACACACAGCATGTGAATCAAGACACCGTGCAGAAATTCTAAATTTAAAATCTGAGCTTCCCACACAAGTACGGTGAGTGAAGTTTTTTCCTCTATTTAACCCACTTAGCATTAATTCATATGTAATACAGAAGTGTGACATAGCAAATATCGTACTGCAGCCCTGCCATAAGAGGGCAAATTTAAATAGTGAAACTGGACAGATCTAAATAATTAAAAGAAAGGAACAACTTAAATTGCTTCATGTTTTATAATCATACATTTCTAAAAAAGGATATGTTGGTTGCCAAAACAGTTAAAATACATAATATATTATTAAATAA
This sequence comes from Ctenosaura bakeri, assembly GCA_948474755.1. NCBI lineage: Eukaryota > Metazoa > Chordata > Lepidosauria > Squamata > Iguanidae > Ctenosaura > Ctenosaura bakeri. The sequence goes on from CAOLHI010002334.1 coordinate 15,362, forward strand.
TAATCTATACAAAAAGGGGTTTGGTCACACATCCTGCATGTATTTTGCACTGAAACAATAATAAGAAAATATGATGATAAAATCAATTGATTTTCTGTTTCTATTTGGAGCTCCCATTAAATATGCAAGTACAAGGAAGTGAAAACAAGTCCCATAACTTTACGAAAGCACAGGTATCATCAGCCAGATCAGGTTTTTGGTCTGTTTTATCAGAGAAAGTAAATGTCAGTACTGTTTGTTCAGCAAAGTCGTTAACATTCATACTATGAGAACCAAACACACTACGAAGTTCAGAGACTGAAAGCAAGGGTAGGAATCATGTAGATCTCAGACATTGTTGAACAACATCCAGCGCCCTAGCCAACACAGACAATGGTAAGGAATGCTGGGAGCTGCAGTCAACAATAAATAGAGGGTTGCGTGATTCCCTCCCCTGCAGTTAGTCAGCGGATGGCTCCAGAGAGATACATTATGAAACTTTGCAAGACTGCATTTCATATTAGTTAGTTCGTGCTTCTGTGTTTTATCATCCCCATATTCTTGGGCTACACACTTCTCAATCCTAGAAAATTATTAATCAGTAAGAGCTTGATTTGCAGCACTGACACTGTAACTTAACACAAAAATATCTGTACTAACCACAGGTATTTTTATTTTCGTTTACACTGTACATTCCTTCCTCTTCTTGCATGTTGATCTATCACCAGCTACCAAGAAAACTGACAAAGGTATCTATCTACTCTTTTCAAGTTCCTTCCTGTTTGAAATGCATGTGATAGAAAAAAAAAAAGTCTTGTGTTGCACTTGTACTTCTCAATGCAAGAGAGTAACCCAGTAATTAAAACTTAACAGCTTGCTGCCTCTACACCTAAGTAGATCTTATGGGGAAACTTTCACATTGAAATTTACATTCAAATGCATTGAGTCAGTGAAATGCAAAGCACTTATGAATTATAAGCATGACTGCATAGCAGGTTTGACATCATAGCTCTATGCCCTTGGATGTGTTTATTCAAAACGTTTTTATCTCTCTCTTGAGCTGAAAAGAAAGCAAGCTCACAGGACAATAATAAAACCAAGAGTTCTCACTTTTAGGTTTACAGACTAAAAGAAATAACAGAAAATGAGGTTGGAGGATTGAAATGGAAGAAAACTAGGCACAAAATGTCACTTTGTCACAACCAGCAGTGACAGAACCACTACAGACCAATGGAGCGGGTCTCCAAAGCAGAACTTATCAAGCCCTACCATGTTTCCCTCTGCTGCAACAACAGTTGCCAGATGACAGCAGAGCGAGAGAAAAAGCTAAGGAAATGCCCTTAAATCCCATTTTTCCCTCTACTATGGGTTGAAGCTTTTGCCAGATGATGGTCAATCAACCTTACAATTTCCTACATGTCTCAGAAACCAAGCCCTTCAAAATACAAAGTAGGCAGAAAAACACCGGACTCACACTATGGTCCTGGAATTGCAAACTAATTCAGGCAGTGGGCATTTGCACACTTCTCACACAACCATGAAAGATTTTTAGATAACTACACTCCATAGGAGCAGACATTGCTCCATAATATTCTGGCTGAAAGATTACCCAAATCTTACTCCAGTAGTCATTTATTTTATTTGAAACATACTCCCTACCCATCTGACCTTAATACAGCTCTAATGCAGTCTTCCCCAAACTGGTGGATTCCAGCTGCCTGAGATTTCTTTTACCACCTTTTCATCTCCTTTGCGGACAACAGTTCACTGGCACACATGCTCTGTGCACAGAACTAAATCCAGTCCCTAGCATCTCCAACAGAAAGCTCTCAGGTAGAAGGTCTAGAACAGGAGTTCTCAGACCCTGGCCCTCCAGATGTTTGGGACTTCAGCTCCCATAATTCCTCAGCACAGAACATACTAGGGATTCTGGGAGTTGAAGTTCCAAACTTACAAAGGACTGGAGTTAGAGAACCATTAGGCTAGAAAAGACCCTTTTGTTTTGGAACTGTGAACAGCTGCTCCAAGTCAGAGGAGGCAACACTGTGCTACATGGAGGGAAAAAAATCTGACAATCTAAGGTGGCTTTATGTGACCAAGACTACACTGTTGAAACATTTGAAAACTCCTGGCTGAGCTATTATAATGCTGGTTCCTCTACAATGGAACTACTCAAAGTGAAGCTCTATGCACCAGTGCTTGTCCACAAACTATTAGTGGCAAGTTCCCAGGAAAGAAAGAAACAACTATACTTAATGGGCACAAATATGGTGCCAATCCCTGGCACATCAGGGGGAAAAATCCTTCTGGTCCCACAGATCAGACAATTTGAGAAGCACTGGATAACCGCATAAAGTCACCTGGATTATCTGTGCAGCTGCTTCAGGCGTTCCCTGACGGAGATCCTGGCCATTTATAGAAAGAACTTTGTCATTCTGCTTCAGTTTCCCATTTTTGGCTGCCAAGCCTCCATCCAGCAGATCTAGAATAAAAATCCCAGGCTCATCTGTTTTTCTGATCAGTTTGATGCCAAGAGGCTCAGAGCGGTCCCTCTTCACAAGGGTAACGTGGATCACTTCCTGGTTTATTGCTGGACTAGAATCTGGATGCCCAGTCCTACCAATAAATCCTTTCTCTTGCAGCACTATGAGGTGGAGCGCAGCACAGGGTTGGCGAAGTAAGGAGACGGCCTGGCAGTGGGTCACACTGCTAATGTTGACACCATTTACCTTGGAAGAGAACAAAAACAAACCGCTGATCAGAAGAGTGTTTAGAACAGGGTATTTCTCTCCACCTTCCTCTCGTGCAGGGCAACTGAATGGGTGTTTTGGTGCAACAAAAGAAAAATGTAAACTACAAGAACTCAAGGACAATGGTGCTCCCCAAGAAAAGTTTTCTTGTTCAGGAGTTTTGTGATCTGAGGCATTAAAAAAGCATAGGTCAGACAGTGGTTGTTGCACAAGCCAGTAAGAGGAGTGGTCTCTTGAGGAAGGTCACACAGAGCCCTTGTTAAGGCCAAGAAGAAATCAGGTTATAGGCAACGCTTGTGCCCTCCTCTCTCACTTAAGTCAGGGGAAAAAACAATTAGGTCACTAAGTCCATCACCCTTCTCAATGCACCATTGCTCATTATAATGCCATGAGTACCTTGCAAAGCTCAAGGCAAGGACTGGATCTTGTAAGAAGACATCCTCACTGACACATCTCCACACCTACTGAAATCCCTCCTGTGTGCTGTCCCTCGTCTTCTGACATCCTTCCAAAGTTTGTGTCAGATTAACCAAGTTAATCTTTTGCATTCTAATGGCAAGCCATCAAACTAGTTTAGTTTCATCCTAGATATTTTCATTATTGCACACCCACCTCCAGGATATGGTCTCCAGGTGCTATTCTTCCATCTGCAGCAACAACTGAATCCGGAAGAACTTCCTGGACAACGATGTTGCCAAGAGGCGTATCCTTCCCCCCAACTATCCGCATCCCAAGTTCTTCCACGGGATCTTCTCGATGAATTTCAATTGCATTTGTCTCTGCTACAAGACTAGCTCTTTGGGGTAAATCTGATATGAAAACAGGAAGCAAAAGGAGCTCAGGTCTGGTGTTCCTCAAAACACTAGAGGCTATCACATGTTATTACACGGCTGTCAAACCATGGGGAAAAAACTGAAATTCCTCACTTGCTGGACATCTTGCTTTTTGTTCTTTAAAATTCTTGTTTTTTACAGAGCACAAAAGAAATAAACGCCAACCAGATTTACTTAATTATATCTTTTTGTGCAAATATTAACATCCCACTCGGTACCTCACCCGACACAGCTCTGGCTGCCAAACACCTCCAGTCTCAATTCAGTATGTTGGTAATGACATTCAAAACTGTAAACAGCTTAGAATTTTGATATTTGCAGGAGCAAGTGCCTACTTTTTGTAAGGTGATCAAAACCGAGATTTGCTTGTTTTGAACACAAAGCTCAGCTTGAGAAAGAAACGCTACCTTCTTCACTCCCATCAAAGGCTGGATTAACCAGACCAGGTTCTGGTCCCTCCGGAGATATCACTGTAGTTACTGAGCTTCCAGACACTGCGGATGACACTCCATTTGATATTTCAGGATCTTTCAGAGTATTTGCTTCCAACCGGGAGAGAGAATCTCCCTTCAGACGAGAGCGAGGATTCTTTTTCCTTTCCAATTGAGCTTTGTACTTCTTGAAGCCAGGACACCTGCCATGAGAAGGCAAAATAACATCTGAAATACTTATTACACCGTACATTAGTCACATGTGAGTACTTAATGAAATAGTACAAGATCTCTCAGGGTCAAATCAGTCAATACATTTATCAAGTTTTTAAGAAGAGATGCTCCCTCAAGCAGTGAAAGGTTTTTGCTTGCCATAGCATGTGATTTTCCTCACTTACATATCTTGCATTTAGCATGCCTTTATTTGTGAGTGATCACTGGAAGACAAACACTGGCTTCAGTTGCAACTTTGATTACTAAGATACACATCTTTGAAGAAATCCACTGTGGAAGGATTAAAACCCCAGTTAATCATTGGGCATACACATTCCTCTTAACTTCCAGACATGTTCTCAGCCATGCAGAATCTACATTTCAACTGGCAGGGTGGGAGGATTTAACTTTCTAATGAACAATACAAACTCCACTAACAACTTTAATAAGTTTAATAAATGGTGGGACAGAGAACAGAAAACTCTTATTATTTTCTAATTGCTCTTTACCTCTTCATGCATATACAATCAACAGGATTTGAAAAAGGCTTAAAGATGTTAAGTGCAAAAATCTGGCACGTGGGTGGCCTAAGACTTCAAATTTCAAGAGATGCTGTGAATGTGCTATATGTTTTAAAATTACATCTGCCCAACCAATTATATAACAGTGATTTTTCTGCTTGGCTGAAATAAACATTTCCAATTGATAAGGTCCTTGCTAAGGTTTCCAAAGAATAAATAAGGGTACAAGTAAAGCATTACAGCCACGGGTTACTTTAGGACCGGAAGGGGACACAGCTCTGATCTCTCTCACAACCATGAGCAGTGTGTCTGTAGACCCATGGCTCAAATATTATACAATACTCACACATTTGAAGAAGTGGATTGTAATCAAACAAAAGAAAAAAGCTCACACTAAAACAAATCTGTTAGACTTAGGGGTGCTGTAAGAGTCCATTGTTTTGATGGAATGGACCAACACAGCTACACATTTGAAAATCACAGGCCACTGGTATTACTTACTGCTACTAAGCTCCCGTTCATGCCAAGAGGAAGCTTTTAAAAACTTTCTGCCTGTCAGTAATGAGACCAACCATCATATAATAAACATGGTTTCCACCTGAGACAATCAGGACAACAGGAATTGGTTTTTGCAAAAGAAGAAGACAGACTGGATTCACACCAAGTGATAGCCATCCAAACTAAAAACGACATGGTAGATGTGAGCTGTCGGTTCCTTTCAAACACACCTTTTCACTAGCTGTTTTGTATTTTGCTTAACATCCAAATCTCTCAGCTCAAAGTTTCCCATACACGGTCTCCCATTTCTATCCCCCACACAGTTCCCCCCCCCGGTTTCTGTTTCTCCTTAAGATTAATACGTAACTAAACATTCAAGGACAGTCATACAAGAATTTAAAACTCTTGAGCTGGGTAAATAAGCAGGAAAATTATCCAACAAGAGACAAAAATGTGAGTGACTCAGGTAGGCAACCTTCTGCTGTTTATACAAACACACTCATGACAACAGATACTGTAATGGTCAAAGATGAAAGGAAAGTCCTGCCAAGAGAGGGAAGATCCATCTTGCTTAGTAACCAGCCCTGTTGCCTTTCTGGCTGGCCTAACAAAGGTACTGCAACAACATGGACTTTGGAATTTGTACTATGGTCAGTACAGCTACATCTGCATTTATATTCTAGTGGTTTGAGTGCTGGGCTAGGACTCTGGAGACCAGACTTTAAATCCCTGCTCAGCTGCATACTGTGAGCAACTCACACTTTCTCAGCCTCAGGAAGACACTGGCAATCCTCCTCTGAAGAAATCTTGCCAAGAAAACCCTGTGATAGGTTTGCCTTAGAGTGACCATAAGCAGAAAACAATCTGAAGGCATACACCAACAACAAATTTAAGAATAAACAGTTCTTAACAAAGAATAAAATGCAAGTAATTTTTTTTCCAGTTATGTCACCAATATGTACACACCTGTTCTGTAAGTGAGCCTCTAGCTCACAGCGTTGCATAGTCTCCTTGCAGTCATCCTGAAAAGGGCAGATGACAATGAGTTTGTCCAGCAGATTCCTCACTAAAAGGCTAGACTTTCGGCAATGCTGGAAAGACAGTTTTTTCCGATCCATTGGACAGAAGCTGTACTCTTGCATGAAATTTTCGAGGCACTTAAAACAGTATGTGTGTCCACAAGGGGTGTCCATCGGCTGAAGCAAAGGCTGAAGGCAAATGTGACAAGTGAGGTCATCATCCACCTCATCCTGAAAGTTGTACAGATGGTTGTCTGGCAGCAAGTGCAACTGGCCACACTCATGGCAAAGTTCTCTGACTTTGGAAACCGGCTCTTCCCCCGTTGGCTTAGCCATGGCATCCAACATCTGGTGCGTTTACATCAGTGGAAGGAGAAGTCCTTTGGTGGCAGCAAAGATACAGAACTGCTAAAACGAAGGGGGGAAATAAAATTACTACATTTACTGAAATGTTCACCTAACAGCAAGCAACATTGTCGGCCTAGCAAGAATCCCCATTTTCTGGGTCAAAGAAGTGGTTTTGTACTTCCTCTATGCACTTGCCCTATTTTCCATTTTCAATAAATTGCTTTTCTATCTACTCATTTTTTTAAAAAAAAGTTATCTTCATATAAACTTATTAATCTAACAAAAAACTGAGGTCTGAGCCACAGGACAGTGGCTTTCAATTTCCCGTTACAGAATCTTGGTGTTTCTTGGCAACCTGTCAGATATATACCATTATCCCTCACAATATACAGATACAGAGTCGTGCTGGCTGTATTCCAGGGAACATTCATAGTTCCCTTGGAGCAATTAGGAGACCCTGTATTAGCTTCAGCATACATTACCTGCATTTTGTCTTAGACTAGAAAGCCTTTTCTGGTGTGTTAAAGGACTAAGAACCACTACAGCAACGAAAGTAAAGCCAGTAACATTGACAAGACAAATGTGTTATCACACATTAGTTAAGATGGCAAATATTAGAACATTACCCTGAAATTTCCAGCTACAACAGTAGACGATACTGTAACTAATATCTGTGGGACATAGAGTAATAAAACAGAAAAAGAAAATTTAGACTTTAGGTAATATTTCTGATTCCTAGTGGCTTTCAATTCAATTATTTTAAGAAAAAAAATCAAATGAGCTCACTGCAAGTTACTTTCCAATGTAGACAAATTTTACCTATAAAAGGAGACATCATTTAGATAATACATCCAGCTTTAGTACGTTTCAGTTTGTTAGTACTTGCTTGAAACATTGTTTGTAAAGCTATTTAAAATCTCTTCCAACTAATCCAGTTTTCTCCCCAGACTGATGTCACTGGGTGTATTTATGCCGGTTGTGAGCTTGCAATCCAGTTCAAAACTTATTTTCAGCCTACTGACAGATTTACTGCCTAACACTGACAAAGATGTCTGAGAAGGGATGCTTATTAGCCCGGTAATTTTGCAACTATAAACAGATACACAGGTATCTGTACATATTATCTAAATTGTTTCCCAAAACAATTTCTCAAAGAAACTAGGAAGGCAAAAGTTAAGAGCAGCCATTTTCTCAGCTGTTAATTCCCCTCACTGGGGACTGGCCTGCGTTAGTTAACTTTAAGCACCAGCAGGTACTCATTGGAACTCTTGAAGATGGCACTTATCAAGAGCCTAAAATTCCACCCTCCTACCCACCCATCCAAAATTAAGAACGTTGGGTTTGTGCAGCTTGATTTTGCAGTTTTAGTCTAGGTCAGTTCATAATTATCAAGTAAAGGCCAGGCTTCCCACGTTTTTGTAAAGATATATGTCTAGATATGAATTCATTTTCCAAACTTCCAAAAATTTCTCCTTTTTGTTCTTCCTAAAGTAAAATTTTGTGAGAATTGAGAACTGTGCCTTTGGAGAGCTGAGAGAAAGAAACAGAGAATGGCTTGGAAGCAATAAATAATGGCTGAAAAAATGTGCCAAAGTGAAATACCATCACTAAGGGAAAACCAACTTCGATGCCCTCAGACTGCTAACAATTTTACATAGCTTTAACCGTGTAACTCCCCAAGCCACACAAACCTTCTCAAGAAGCCTTCTGCTTTGGCTGCAAAAAACATTTAAGCTTAGAGACCATATTCTGTGCTTAATGGTGTATATGTTATACTAAATTATACACCTCCAGTTCACAGAGAGTACAAAGGGAGAGAGGAAGGACTGTGAGTTGTGCTAATGCACAATGCAATTTCAACTTGTGTTTCAATTCTCAGTTTTGAAGTAGAATTGAAGTAGAAAGGGAACATGCTAATACTTCAAAAAAAAAAGTAAAAAGCCTTCAGATGCTGCTGTTTTGCATCAGCCATCAAATTACTGCTCAAGTATCAGATTTATATTCTTGCATATCAATCCTATTCAAAACATAACCACCAAAGGAGTCAGATTTCTAATATCCAAGAAAGCGCTGAATGCACCCCACTATTTTTTCTTTAAAAGATAAAAGGAGGCTGCTTCAGACTGTTAGCAACCCAGACCTGACCTCGGTGATGAAAGGCAATCCGCACCTGTCTGCATGACAGTTAAGGTGAAGATATCTTCTGAAGATGGCAAGCTTGAACTAGTCTGCTGTTATCAACAGCGACACCCAGAAAGCAGATATCCCATGTGTGCCAAATTACTAAAAGGTTTACCCAATGACAGTCAACTGTCCCATTTCAGGCAAGGCAGCTCCACACAATCCAAAGTCTAAGTTAACAAGCCCAAGCAGAAAGTAGGAAGTTCAGGGAAGGGAAACTCCAAAGGCAAGATAGATCCAGTCTGGCTCCCGCCAAGCACCAAGCACATCGGGCAAGGTCAATCCAAAGGCACACGGAAAGCAGCCCACGTCCAAACACAAAGCGACTCCACCAGAACAGGCACGAAGCAGGGGGCTGAAAAGACATAGAGGATGTTGTTTCCAGGAACCCTCCTTGCCTAGAACTGAGCCTTACAAAAAGATCTCCCAAATCCACAACCTGGTCTCTGCTATAGGCATTTGTCAGAAGTTAAAAGGTGACAACTCCTCTTGGATTCTTTCTTCTTGCAGGTCAACATGTCCTTGTATAGCCATCTTCTCCTGAACAGCTTGTTTTCTGACTCGGGAATGGCAATTTACCTTTCAGACTGGCTGCACCTCCTCCAGCCAACAGTTTAACACAAAAGAAACACTCTTCAAAACCAGAAGTGGACCTCAGTTAATTCTACTTTGGTTTTTTTATGGGCAGAGGGAGGTTGTTTTTGGTTTCTTGCCTTTTGGCAGTCTGTGAAGAGCTCCCCAGAGCAGTAAACAGGTCACAGGCCCACCATAGTTGCACACTCCTGATATCGGGATATTCCCGAGAGGACTCTCCTTGAGCTGCTGTTTTTTGAGTCCGAGGGAACCCTGGCATTCCATGGAGTTCTGAGGTCAGAAAATCAGCCATGGAGGAAAGTTTATTGATCTTTCTCCACCGTATGAAGCTAAAGGAAGGAGAGTGCAGGATACATTCTAAACTGCATAACAAGTTCCCACAGTGCACTGATCAGGTGCAATACAAGTATTCCTTTTAACACATCTTTACTTCTAAACCTGTCCATGGCAGAAAAACAAGGACTGCTTGGCAATAAGTCACTAAAAACTGTTAGTGAAGAAACATATTTTAGTAACTACTTTGGCCTGTACTGTGCATGCAGTGTACCTGTCCGTCTCGCACTGTGGTGCCAAAAGCAGATAGGAAGACTAGCCATACATTTTAAAAGGTGAGCAAGACAGGAGATACAGCAAGCCTGTCGCACATCAGGCCAACTTGACAAGTAAGTTCTTCAAGTACTTGATAGGGACACTTCCAAGTGTGGAGGGATCCTCACCAATAACCAGATAATGAGCCATCCCCCTACATCAGTGGGTCCTTCCTACACCAGTGAGCGGCTGGCTGAAGTCCAAACAGTAGGCAGAAGCAGAACCAAAACAGCTCAGAGTTGGCAGTATGATTTACAACATGCCCTCGCAAATGTAATTTTACTATACACCATTGTGAGGAATTTCAATAGTGATTAGAATTGAAGGGGGGATAAAGTATTTCCCAATGCATGCATAAATTGTGCCATCAGGTTCCCGCAGCTGCCCCAAGTATCATGCACCAACATAAAATCCTGACTCTTCCATGCGTGATCCTGTTTCTTCTTCAAGGGCTGGTCTGAATAATTTTCAGTGCTATAACAACTCCCAGTACCTGAACTAGAGAACAATTGCATGCATTTTGTTTCTACTTACAAAAAGACAACTAGACATTTATTATATTGTATAATCCGGCTAATTTAAAATTATTCACCGCAGTACTAGCAAGCTGTCTATTCTTGTTCTAATCATGTTAAATTACAGTACTCATCATTTCTTGAATCATACATATTCTCCCCGTATTTATACATTATAGAGAGCTAATAACTTAAGTATTATCCCAAATACAGAGACAATGAGTATTTTCAGCTCATTCTTCATCTAATTTAATTGTTAAAAGCCAGAACAATACCAAGGAAATGAGTGAAACTCTGACTCAACTATTCTCCAACTTTTGTTGGTTCATGCGCAAAATATCAAGAACGTATGATTCCAAAAGCAATTATCTTCTTTCTTTCGACTTTGTAAAAGAATAATTCTCAGGGGAACACAAAATAGCACCCTGGCTTCAGAAGGTAACATAGAAATGATATTCCGGGGTGAGAGAAAGCTCAGTATTACACTGATGCAAGCAGAGAACCAACATCATTTTCGTGCAAATGCATATTACAAGAATCTCATTTCCTTTTAACTACTGAATGAAATGCTTAGGTAACAAGAGATCAGACCCTGAAACCAGACAGAAAACAGACAAGCTCTTTTAATGATACATTAGAAGAGCTGATTTTTAAGTTAAATATGTTATTGAAGGATTTCTCATGAATGATTACCTGCTAAAGCTTCATTAAACACTCAAGTACAATTCCTAGATTCCTCAGATCTACACATGATTAATTCCTCAATTATATCAATGACAGAACAGAGGAGTGTCTTTACATAAGCAACACATTTCCAACTTGTGAATTTTGACATACGGGATGAGACGGCCAACATTCCACTTCCCTGCACAGCAAACAAAAAAGGGGAGTATCCTCTCTGCAGCCCATGTGAGTAGACAGAAATGATAAACCAAGGATAAGCGTTGGCCAGTTGAAGAGAAGGTTAGAAGGGAAAATGCCACATGCTTTTCACCACTGACGTGGTAAACGTATTGACAAAGAGATTAAGCACAGCAACAACATTCAGGTGCAAGAAATCCCAACGTCCTATATGGAACCAGAAAAACCAGGAGAAATATGCATGTGTGTAATACAATCAACATTTCCCCCCTAGAATAAATTGCTTTGCACAATCCTCTCGTCTGTTTTTCCTACTCATCCTCACTAACACCCAACCTTGCCAAACAGTCTATGCAAATCACTACCCAGTAAAACTGTCTTGGAATCAACCCACCCATTTATATTTATGGCAATCAAGTTCAGAAAGAAACAGCCAGCAGCTCTTTTTGATTTTACAACAACTTTCCTCTTTGTTGATAAGAACATAAGAAAAGCCACGCTGGATCAGAAAAAAAGCCCTGTCTGCCTCTGGCACTGTTTTCACACAGAGGCTAAGCAGTTGCCTCAGGAATAGCGGAGAACGGGTATGGCAACTCATCTTCCTCTGCAAGTGGTACACAGAGGTATGCTGCCTCTCGTACCAAGAGAGTATATCTTTCTCACGACTAGCAGCCATGGATAGCCCTATCATCTGCAAAGGCCACCTAAACAACTTACGCCATTTCTGCACTAGACTGTTATAGCACTATTATTCCACTTTCAACATCCTATGGAATCCTGGGGTTTGCAGTTTCGGGAGGGGCCAAGTGGCCCCTCCCAAAACTGCAAACCCCAGGATTCCATAGGATGTTGAAAGTGGAATAATAGTGCTATAACAGTCTAGTGCAGAAATGGCTTCAGCTTAACTAGCAAAGCCAGTCAAAAACTGTGGCTCTCGTGGTGAGGGGGAACTCACAACTATGGTTCATTCTCCAGCCTACAAATCTGCGCCAGAGTGATTTGATTTGGAAGTTGGTGGGTGCATAGAACAGGGCTTTCTCTGTCGCAGCGCCTCCTCTGTGGAACTCCTCATCCGACAGACTGTCCCCCATCTCTTTTTAGATTTCCTTGCAGGTCACAGAAAGGGCCTTGGGTGCTGCACCTGGCTTGTGGGCCACACTTCTCCCATCCTTGAGCTACACACTGGGCCCACTTAATAAACAACAGTTAAGTCAGGAAACTGCATAGACTTACCGGTCACAACCAGCATACTGCTCTTTGCTGTTCCGTTGTGCCTGCTTGCAGCAGAAGCAGCTGAATAATCAAGGAGCTTTGCTTTCTGTTTTGTTTACCATGCTGTGAAAAGACCAGGCATAGTTGCCGATCTAGTTCATTTCTCTCTCAAACTACCAGAAAGGGGATCAACAAACAAGCCTAACACAAACAGTGGCTTCCCTCTGTGGTTTTTGGGAGATAACCCAGAGTGGCAGTTGCATCCAGTGATGCAAAACAATTTCTTAAAAAAACATTCTTTAGCCATTTCCACAGCCAGTAGAACACATCAGGCAGCATGTATTAGAATACTGCCCATCCATGATAAGCCGATGTTCCCACGGATCTCCAGTTGACCAGGCTTTTATATGTAAAAGGAATTTGGAAAATGCTTATTTCCATTAAGTAAGATGGAGATTTTAGATTTTAAAGGGCTGCCATCCTGCTTGAAACACAAGGAAGAGAATCAAAAAGATCACCGACACTTCATTCTAATCACTTGCTAATACACCTGTCAATTGCAGCCTGGGGAAAACCATATTTATTAAGCAACAGGAAAAAATAGGGTGAGACTATTTTGTACGTATACTTATACACACCCAGAGAAACTGAAACCATCAATGGGCTGCTCAGACTGTGGCCCTTTTTCAACACATAACAGGGCCACACTATCAACAGGATACTGGAAACACATTACAAAAAGTACACACATGCTGTGGTGTGTCACATCTAATCCATGTAGCCTTGCCTACACATACACCAGAGATTCTTGCCAGTGTGCTGACATGCTGTGCACAAGGAAAAGCCAACAACCTAGGTGCAATGAAATGTTCGCAATGGAACCTAATTGAAAAGGTAAAGGAAAGAAAAAGCCCCTGAATTCTTCAGAAAACTTCATCTTAGTTTCTCCCACCTACTTTTCATGTGTCTGCAATGGACTTCTCCCAGTCAGGACCAAATGTGCCTCACTCCCCTCCATCTGAACCTATGATGGCATGGAAACATATCCAGGGGGAGTATGTTGGCCATAAAGCAAAATACAACAAAATCTAAAAGTCACAAAACAATTGTGCCTTTATTGGGCCAGATGAAATGCACAAAATACATCATGCAAGCTTCTGAAGCTTCACTGGCTTCTTCAGCAGGCAAAGATGCTAAAAATCATACAGGAGAAGAAAAGCGAGAGTGACAGGGCTACATTTTGTCTTAGATGTACTCTCAGGGTCAGGGAACTGACTGGCATGGCTAGCTAGTCAGTATCTTTACCTAGAGGATGTTGCTTGAGCAGGCTCCCAAACAAGCTGTGGGAATTCTTGAAATAGTGAGATTAAAGCTGAAAACAGACAGAGCTATAGTGTTGGTATTGAGGGCAATGAAAGGATGGTCTGATGGAGACTTTAGGTGGGAGCTTTCCTCTGAGGTGTTAACAAGGAGAAAGTATGCTGCACTTTAAGTACTGTGATATAAACTTGCCAAAAGGCTTGGAAAGGCAACCTGCCTGATAGACAGCTGAGAGATCTGGAAGGGGTCAAATAGATTTTCCCCATCTCACAAAGGCTTAAGACATCTGGTGCAACAACCTTTTGCTCACTTCTGGCTAGCAAAGCCTTGTCTGCTAGCAACCAGCTTTGCAGCTCAGTCATGACACATTTCTGTCTGTCTGACTAGTTGAGGAGTTTCACCCGAGGCAACTTCTCTCAACTTGCTCTCTTGGAACACCCCTTTGGGAGCTGAAGGCCATATGTTAACTCCTCCACAGAATGAGCAAGACTGCAGACCTCTCTTCTCATCTCTGGCCATCCCTCTGGGAACAAGCTTGGCAACTCTCGGATACTCCCTTCCTCAGAACCCCTTTCCCTGTGTTCAGCCTCTGCTCCACCATTTCCCAATCTGCACTCCTTGACTGGTTGCCATAAACCCTTCCCAAGAATCAGCAAGTAAAGTAGCCTGCCAAGAGGCATGAAGACTGAGCAATAAAAATGCTCACCTGGGTAGCAGGAGCCGAATCATAGCACCCTCTTTCTATGTTTTCCGCTAAGGGGGATAGCAACACATGATCTTTTCACTGGAGAACAACAGAGTTCCATGGAACACTATTCAGAAACCAATAACCTGGCACAAAGCAAAAGGATGAATTTAAAACAGGATACCTTTGCCCTTAGAAAGATGGTCTTGACAGCAGAAATGCTAGTTGGGCTGGCAACCTACACATTTTACAAAGTTTTATAACAGGACAGAGAACATCTCCAAAGTATTTTATTATTTTGGTCCATTCAACCCAATTGAAAAGCATTACTAGGCAATGCACTGAAACCATAACAGCACTTTATGTTTCCTTATGAAAACTGAAAAGACTGCACAAGCTGACATGATTGCATCACATAGAATTTGCAGTCAATGGGAATATTTGCCCATTTAAATTAAAGAGTCATAAAACTAAATCATCACCCATGAAGTGTTTCCCTCAGAACTACACTCTGCAAAGAAAACTAATTCAAATCATGGTGAGGAAAACAAGCAAGAAATAGTAGACTAACAGGAAGTATCAGTTAATGATAAATAAGCATTGCTCCTAATACCAGGCGCACAAGTGCTGAGCATATCCAGCTACTTACCAGGTAACAAGATGCATACTATTAACTTGATCATGAGAAGTCTGTTAATAATGCTGAGATGCTGGCATTTAGTAGTAATGGCAACTTCACACATGTACAAAACAGCACATGCAAAACTGATCTTGATGACTATTAGAAACCTGAATTGGTTCAGGATGTGACCATCTTCCCTCCATCAACTACTGGGTACAGGAAGCATAAATCTGTAATTTTGCAGCTGTACTTAGCAGTTTGCTGATACTGATCCGTGAAGCCTCGAAATGCCTCTGCTCAGCATACCTAATGACAGTGATGGCCAAGTGGTAGCCTATGAATTGAATCTTGGTTGCCCGTTGCTTATGTTTTCCCCAACTTATCAGGCTGGTCTGTTTCCCCTTCAGTATTCTAGGAGACCTAAGAGGTCTCCTCAAAAGGCTGCTGTGAGAATTACAGAAATAACACAAGGTACTTGAAATTAAAAGGATTTGAAATTATAGCAGATCTTTGTGATCATTCTGAATAATCACAGAAAACTGAAATAATGTACCAAGTAAGACAGAAACTAAAAGAAAACAATAATTCACTTGGATTATTTATGTTAAGAGATAGCAAATATATTATGTGTGTTAAGAGATGGCAAATATGATTCAGACATGTACAGCATCAAACTGAGGAATGAAGAAGTTTTAAGAGTCCCCATTTTGTTACTAGACAGGTACAAGACCATGTCAACACAACCTTCTACTCTTCTGATGAATAGTCCATTAATCAGAAAAATGGTCTGTTAACCAGAAAAAAAAACCTGCCCAGTATTTCTGTTTTGTACCAGCTGCTTATCCCAACAACAAAATAATTGAGCCTTGATATTAATGAAAGTTGTAAATTTGCTCCTTTCCAGTTATTAAAACCTACAAATTCCTGCACAGCCACCCAAAACTTATCTGCCCTAAAAATCTAAACAACCAGTACTTTGTGAGTCAGGCTACACAGGAATGCAGTTATGACACAAGTTTAGTAAAAGGTGAAGTGAAGAAACTAAAGTAGCCCAACTTGTGTTTACCTGGCATAGTGTGGGAGGAAGAGTACAAAAATCCAAGCCTAATACGTGCAGACAGGGTAACAGGAATCAAAAGGAAAAAAGTAGGCTTACACAGAGACCATTTCCGCACTATGCTCTTAGAGCGCAACAATTCCACTTTCAACATCCTATGGAATCCTGGGGTTTGCAGTTTAGGGAGGGGCCAGCCAGCAAACCCCAGGATTCCATAGAATGTTGAAAGTGGAATCACTGCGCTCTAAGAGTGTAGTCCGGAAATGGCCAGAGTCTGTAAGCATTTGTCCACCCTCGGCATTGACTTTGCTGACTGGCAGCTGCTCTCCAGGGTTCGATACAGAAGTCTAGTCCCCTAGTGCTACTTATAGATGCCAGTTTGGGCCCTTCTAAAAGTGCCCTGGGGCAAGGTATGCCCCTTCCCTTGAAAATGACATACATCTGTAGTGCACACATTTGTTCCAGTGTAATGTTTCGCTCACTGGAAGTTTATGTGGGGTTCCCCAAGAAGATTGGTAATCACGGACAAGTTTTCCTGAAAGTCTGTTGTTTATTTATTTCACTTACACATGCATTCCTCACAGCATGTTGTGTTCCTTCAAGACATTTCTGACTTCTGGTGATCTAAGGAAAGGCTATCATCAGGTTTTCTTGGTGTGACTTGTGCAAAGGTGGGGGTGGTTGCCACTGCCTTCCTCTGAAACTGAGAGAGTGTGACTTGCCCAAGGTCACCCAGTTGGCTTCCGGGCAGGTAAACATTGATATTTGAAATTTCAAAGAAGAAAGAAAGATCTCAAGATTGCAAATTTAAGGACAGTCAATAAATTACGTCTCTAGCTATTGAAATACAAAATCCAGACCACAAACAAGAGTTAAGATCCAAGATTTATTTAAAAGAATGTTGCACCAACAAAATGGTTAGTTTCCATGGATCGGGTACAGTGCTGAGGAGTGGAGACCATATGTCTGCCACCTAACTTCTTTGGAAAGCCCACTTCAAAAAAACACACATCACTTTATGTGTTTATCAGGAAATTCCATTTTACTTACTTTTAAGAGATAATGCTAAATAATTACTCCATCTTAAGAAGCTTTAGTAAAGGATAATGCCTAAAGCCACATTTCTAGCCTGTCCTTTCATTCTAGTCCAATCATGCTAGATAGAAATATTCTAGCAGCCTCAGACACGCATTCCCAGCAGGATTGGCAAACTGTCTATAGAATATGATCACAACTATGCACTTTTTGCCACTGATCACAGTTAGTCATTCCTAAAAACTACCTGGCATGAAATACTCCTTCTCCAACGGAATTTGAAAATGATAATCAGAATGTCTAGCCAAAGCAGACATAGATGCGCACTCCCACCTCAATATATCACATCCAGTAATTCTTCAAGACACCACAGCAAGGAATGCTGCTTATCTAATACAACTTAGAAATGTTAATGAGAATTTTCAGCCAGACAGTTATTAGCATAACACATCAGTAGTAGTAGAGAGATCATGCCAAGAACAGGATGATGACAAGAAACAGAACTTTCTATTTTGATTTTAAAGAAGGAGATGGAATATTGAACTGCACCCAGAAAGAGAAGGTTTCACTATCATACAATGACAGTTTTCAACTTTATCAAATTTCTGCCTTCTTTTTACAGAACAGGCATTCTCCAATCTTTCTCTCTATGAGCTGCTATGATTCAAAGCAAAACTCTCTAAATGAAACATCATACAATAAAAGACACATTATTCACACGGCACTGCTCATTTAGGGTCTAAAGATAACTCTGCTCAAAAGTAAGGCAGCAAAGACCCTATAATCAGATTTAAGGTACCTATCGAGTTCACAAGACCTGAGCGGGGCTGCTGATGACAGGGTGACTTGGAGATGTCTCTCATTCCCAGGTTAAAGTTAAAGTCAATTTGACGGCAGTTAACAAGGAGGAAGCAAACGCTTTCAAAAATAATGAGGATACATGTGCAATGCAGCTACTTATTTGACACTAAAACCATTTTTCCCCAGTACAATATGAAACATTTTCTCCCTAAGATATAGTCATATACCGTAACACAGATTAAAAATTTATGTAGATTTCTTTCTTTCAGGCTTTCCCCAGAACAGCCAAAATTCAAGCCTCTACGTGCCAGCAACTGGTACCCATATTTGTGCCCACTGGCTACAGATATTTCTTTCTTTCTTGGAAGCTCTCTAGGAACCAGCAGCATATGGTTTGGGGACCACCACAGGTCCGTAGACCACAAGTTTGTACAGCAGCTAACTGGATGACAAACAGCTCTTCTATAAGAGACAGTCGGGAATCACCAGTTCTGAGATTCACACAAGTGATCCAAGCCACAATGCAAGCTCCTCTTACAACTGCTCTGCAGTGGGTCCTGCTTTATTCAAGCTGTCAGGTACATCTTCCTGACTTGACACTTAGCACAGAGACTTATCAGATATGGCACACTTCAGTCACCTGCTCTTTGCTTTTAATACAAAATACATCTGGATACTGCCTGATGAAGGTCTATATCCAAGTACTCATTTCCCCCCCTAAAGCACTAAAAATGTTGGAAGCAAGCAGACAAAGTCTGAGGGCTCACTATCACACAGCTTGCCTTAGGAAACTAAAGGTCTCATCTCCCTAAACAACTCTGTAATTGCCACTACATTTCCTTTCATCTTTCCCCTACTTTTATCACTAAGTCACAGTCGCCATACCCGTCTGTTAATCCTGTCCTGTCTTCTAGTGCTTCTGCTAAAATATCCCTGTTCCTTAACAACTTGCAAAACAGTTTTTGGAAGCATAAGCAAATGTGCACATTCATTTAACATAATTTAATCTGGGCACAGAAATCTGATTCATTAACATAGATGTTTCTGACACAAAATTATAACTAACCTTTTATCTAAGTTGGTAGCCACCATCATCTCTTGTGGAAGTAAGTTCCACAGTTTAACAATGTTGTCTGTGACAGCCACAGCAGTCTCAGGAAAAAGTACTAGCACTCAGTTTACCATTTCTTAGCTGAAGTATTAAGATTACTGGAGCAGTCTTTTCCTCAACTTTGGAACTCCCTTCCTCAGCAGGCCAACAAGGCCCCGCTCCTCACAACAGGATTTCAAGAACTGAAAGTTTCCAAAGAAAGTGCTTTTAATATGGTGCTGTACTGCTTTTAACTTCAGTCTTTCAAAACTGTTTTGTATCAGTAGTACACTTAACATTGTTTCAATGTCATTGACAGTTTAACTACATTTTAATGTTACTCTTTTGTATGTTTTGGCTATATAGTATTTAATTTGCAAGCTGCTTGGAGTTCTAGTTTAGAGGGGGAAAAGTGGGAAATAAATCAATCCCATCATCATCTCCTCCTCTTCCCTGAATCTAAGAAGAATTTAGTTACAAGCTTGACGCAGTGATTTGAATGTTTGATTAAAACCTGGAGACCAGGGTTTCATTCCCTGCTCGGTCATGGAAACCCACCGAGTGGCCTTGGGCACATCACATACTCTCAGCCTCAGAAAAACCCATGCCAGGCTCACCTAAGAGTCACCATAAGTCAGAAACAACTTGAAGGCAAACAGCAAAGCAACCATGACTAAAGCTGCAGGGTAGTGGACAGTCTCATCTCAGTTTTCTGGCTCTCTGGCCATTTCCGCACTAGACTGTTAATAGCGCTATGATTCCGCTTTCAACATCCTATGGAATCTTGGGGTTTGCAGTTCCGGGAGGGGCCGGCTGGCCCCTCCCGAAACTGCAAACCCCAGGATTCCATAGGATGTTGCAAGTGGAATAACAATGCTATAACAGTCTAGTGCGGAAATGGCCTCTGACTACTCTCAGCTCTGCCCATTCAGGTTTGGCTCACACACTTTGCTAGTCGAGTTAACAAAACACAACTCACAAAAACGACCACGACCAAAAACAATACAATCTGACAAACCATGATTTGTTAGTTGCTGAATTAGGCCCCTAAAAGCACTATAGACTGGCATTACATCAAAATAAACATATAATGGTTTAGGGCAATAATCCATTCTCAAAGCCTTCTATCTGGTACATACTCAGTTTTCCCTGAAAAACACAGGCAGAACTTAAAGGAATTACTTTTTTGCACTACAGTCCCCAGATTTCCCCAGCCCCAATGCCCAGTGGCTATTTTTGGCTGAGGGATTCTGAAAGTTTTAGTCCAGAAATTAATTTTTGCCATCCTCTGTATATGTAGACTCCCTTAATTTGCTCTAGGATTCACAAACAAGGATGATTGAGTCAGAATATAAATTTTTAATAAGCTGCCCATTAAGATGATCCTTATAGGGCTATCACACAAACATTCCAATAAAGATGCTATTGATAGCATGTATAAGGTTGTCTTTGTTATTATCAAACGACAACTCCCAAGTGATGACATACAATTATGTAGTTCTCCCCTGTCCTGCCCACATTGTCTCCACTTTATTTATACTACCATGGCATCTAGGTGAGTCTTTAATTATCTTCCCCAATGATCTGTTCCATAAAAAAAATATTATTATTATTACATTGCTTCTACAGTCAAAGTAAAGGGTCTGCCCAGCAATTTGCTCTACAAGACTAGGGATTTTGGATGAAGATCTCTTTGGAGAAGTGAAGCATACCTTGCACTGTGGATTCCCAACCGCCCCACCTGCATGTATGCTCACCCACCCACAATAATGGCACTAAAATCCTCCTCTTTCTCATCCCTGGCTGGAAGCCAAAACAGGAACATCTTACATCTATGCCTCCTACCTGTAGACTACAAATCGCAGAAGAAAACTTGGGACAGCAGGCCAAATACTCACAACTTTTAAAATTGACAGAAAAACAGGCAGGATCATCTGTCCACAAAGGAATCAAAATTTCATGCGCAGCTTAAGACAGTGTAGAGCTTGGACACCTCATTAGCCCCACCTTATGCAAATATCAGAAAAACACCTGTCCTTCCTCATTTAAACATTTTTCATGCATCTCTCACTCTCATATTTATGCCTCACTATGTTTTCCCACAGGAGTCTTCTTAAAACGGAGAATACTATTTAAGAAGCACATTGTGTTTATTATAGAGAGGAGTAACTGCTCTTTTAAAATTCAAGTCTAAGAGAGCTAATGCTTACCTAAGGACAGGTTTTGTCCAAGCCTCCAAAGCGATTTTTAAAGCGGAGCGAGTTCAATTGATCAGTGTTTGATCAAAGTGAAGGCAAACAAAGATTACCTAATCAAAGGGCAGAGTCCGGACTAAAACATATATAGAAAAAGCAGCTCTGAATGACCACGTGATTGGGAGAACACATCTTATGACCTGTTTGCTTTTGCAACCAGGTTTCACTGATAGGTTATAAAAACAGGGAGGGAAATGATAAACCTGCCAGGGATAATGACACTACAGTAAGTTCACACCTGCGAGCCACAATCTCTGCCTTTTTTCAGAAACAACCCATTCTCTCTTAAAATTGTTCACACACAGCAGAGTTCTGGGGTGGTTTGCCACCACAAATAACGAGAAATCTTAAACATACCAGAGAATAAATCCCAATAAGCTGTGGACACAAAGGCTGTGAGGCTCAGCTACACACCCTTTTAGTCCTATTGAATTCAGAAAAACAGTTCTCTCCTGGTTCCCTGCTAAACAGTGCAAGTCCACAACAATGAAGTTGTGCTGAAGTCAATCAGACTTATTCCAAATTAAGTATATATAGGACAGCAGCCCAAGGCAAATACCTGTCCAGCCATAAACAAGTACTGAGTAAGCAATAATCTCAATATTATTTTTTGTATATCTATTTGTCTGCTTTCTACCTGACTTGTGAGGGCTTGTCTTAAAACAGGGCTGAAATACATTTAAATATATAAATAAATTGTTGGCAATAGCCCTAGTCCAGATTGCATAAATGGTGACACCCTAAAAAGCTCTGTTTCTGTTGTCACGGATGGCAAGTCCCCACTCCTCAAAAATGTAGAAATTATATTTCATTTCAGGTAGTTGCTGGGCTAGTATGCAACTTTACTGGTTGGCAAATCTGTTACAACCCATAGCAGCTTTACAGCTGTTTTGCTACTGAATAATGGGGAACAAACCCACATTAGTTTACACTTTATTACACAGCGCAAAGGAGTCTTTATACATACATATATACACATGTACACTTGCATATATACTCACACTAATACACACTAAGTGCTCCTGAGTTCATACTGCAGAGACTTCAGATGGTTCCGAGCACCGGCAGGCTTCTGCAAACAATTTCAAAAAGCATACTACTATTAAGACATTTGCTTTTATTATAGCACTAAAAACTACACTACGGTAGGGCCCTCATATCTGCAAGAGATTGCTTCCGCCCCCCCACGGGATTGCTTCCGCCCTGCCCCCCCGGGTATACATGGATACTGAAATCCGCGGATAGTACCAAACTCCCTGTCCCACCCCGGGCCCGATTGCAGCAGTGGCCAGTGGAAAACCAGCGGGGAATGCGGAATCGCACTCCTCGCCACCTCCTGACGCCCACCCCCCCCACCAATCCTGGCCAACTGCAGATAACTGAATCCACGGATAACTGAATCCGCAGGTACAGGTGTCCTACTGTACATTGCTTTGAGTCCCAACTCTCGGACTGTGGGGAAAAAGTGAAATATTTTGTACATGTTGTGTTTACTTCCTTACATTTGTGCATTATCCAGTCTCTGAACCTTGTTGCACAGTCCAGTCTCTAATTCTGATTATCTTATCATACTATTTATCAATGTGTGTACACATAAACAACTATCCTGTGAGATATAGCATCATGCTAAGAATGAGCCACTCCCATCCGAGGTCACCAATTGCTGCAAATTATTTACATAATTAACTAGCAACTTGCTTATCTAAATATAAGCCAGTATCATGCCAGGAAATCAAGATGGGGGGAGAGATGAACTATTATCTCCCCACCACTAAAAATCTGTGCATTTCCCCCCCAAGAAATCCAGTCTGCATTTTCATTTTAAGGTCGAGGTTATTATTTGATGTTCCTTATGGATCTTCTGCTGTAACATATTTTGTATCCCTTTTTCTCAGAAGAAAAGCCATGTAATTTTTTATAAATTATTCCCTATTTTAATCCTCCCCAATTCACTCCAACAAATACAAGATATTTTTAGGTGGGGTGAAACTCAGAGCTTGAGGATGCTACTTTTGAGTGGGCAACTTCTGGAATTCCTCTCCTCTGTGAATTTTTCATTTTTACAAAAAAGTAACTTTTCCAGGTTCTGGAAAGACCAAGGCACCTAAGAGAATACCTAAAATGCCACCTGCTTAAAATGGAGTATGAAGTCGCTAACTCCCCCCCAACATCCTCAAGATTTAACTGCAAGGGGTGTTTTTTTTGGGGGGGGGAGGTCTGAAGATTTTTTAAAAAAAACTTTTGAAGTGGGTGGTTAAGGGGGTGTTAACCTCATTTTTTTTTACCTAAGGTGGGGGGTTTCTGAAGTGGGGGGCTTTAAAATCTGAGGCGTGTATTTTTGAGGCAGTTTTTTAAAATTACTATTATTTATCTACTGCTTTTTCCTCAAAATCGGGCTCAAAGCAGCTCACATTTTAAAAGAATATAACTAAAAACCTACAAAAAGTGGGTATTAAAATACAATGAATCCATTTGTGATATTAAAACAATCACACTCCAACAAAAGATTAAAATGCAATTTTAAAATAAACAATTAAAGCAAGCCCGTTCTTTAAAAGCATTTGACTATGAGGCGGGATTTTAACTTTGTTGTTGTTTTTTTAAAAGATAGATATTTTTGTAACTCTGAAGTAACACATCTCTGAGGTGGATTTTTAAAACTTTTGAGGTGAAGTTTTTTTAACTGAGGGCATCAACTCAGAGGTGTGGAATTAACTCCAGTTGGGGTTTACAGAACTTTCCTTAACTGAGGTGGGTTTTTAAAACTTGATGTAGGGGTTTTAAATCTGAAGTGTTAAAGAGATTTTTTGAGGTGGGCTTTTAGACTGAGGTGGGGGATTAACTCAGGTGGCTTTTTTTAAGATAGGATTTTTAGCTCTGAGGTGGAAGGCTTTACCTCAGGTGCGGGGTTTTTAAGATAGTTTTCTTTAACTCCGCAGTGGGAGGTTTCTGAGGTGGGTTTTTAAAACTTGAGGTGAGGGTTTTAACTGTGAGGGCTTTTTGAGGGTGGGTTTTTTAAACTGAAGCGAACCATTAACTCAGGTGGCTCTTTTTAAAGGTAGGAGTTTTCCTTAACTCTGAGGTGGAAAGTTTTTGAGGTGGGTTTTTAGAACTTGAGGTGGGGGTTTTAACTGTGAGGTGTCAGAGGGCATTTTGGGGTTGGGCTTTTTAAACTGAAGTAAGCGATTAACTCAGGCGGCTTTTTTTTTAAGGTAAGAGTTTTCTTTAACCCTGAGGTTTCTGAGGCGGATTTTCAAAACTTTTAAACGAGGGGAGGGGTTCTGAGGTATGGGGGGGCGGTTAACTTTTGAGGTGACTTTTAACCGATGTGAGGGGGGGTTAACTCCGAAGTGAGGGGAAGGGAGACGTGAGCTCAGAAACAGTGGGGAGTCGGGGGGAAAGGAAGAAGAAGCGGCAACTCCCATCCCATGGCGGCCCGGCTGCTCGCTGAGGAGAAGCGCCGCGAGGACTCACCTGGTTGGTCGGCGGGCGGGTGCCGGGCGGGGGAGGGGCGCCCCGGGCGGGAAAGGCCAGACCGGCGAAGCCGCGGGGGAGAAGTGCGCGGGAGGCGTCGCTCCTTCCCCCTCAGAGACGCGCCGCCAGCTTCTTCTCCGCCGCCGCTCCTCGTCCTCCTTCCACCACCGCCATCCTCGCCGCCGCCGCCTCCTCCCAACCTGCAGCCGCCCTCTCGCTCCGGCGGAGGCAACGTGGCGGCGGCGGCGGCGGCTCCTCGCCTGAAGAGTTTCCGGGCGGGGGAAGGCAAAGAAAGTCGAAACCAACCGACGTGAGGGAGGAGAAAAGGCGGTGAGGTAAAAAGAGGGCCGCCCAGGTGCCTCCTTCCCGCCTCAGGGGCGCCGCCTCCCGTCTTCTCGTCTCTCTCTCTCACTTTCCTTCTTCTGTCTTCCCTCAGCGCTTCGTGGGACGGGAGTCGCCGCCATTTCCCTTCCTCACGCGGGAACCATCTACCTACCGGGTTAACTCACACCCTCAAATTACCCTAATTAGTCCTCTGCACTCCCACTTTCCCAGAGCTGCTGTTAAAATGGCCTGGCCTCCTCCTCCTCCTCCCCTTTTTGCCCTCAGCTGCTGCAAACTGGATTCGAAATGCAGTTCTCCTTTCAAGAAGGATTTGGACATGCTGGAACGTGTCTGGAGGGGGGCGACCAAAATGGTAGAAGCCCTGTGAGGAATCTGAGTATGTTTAGCCAAGAGAAGAGAAGGTCAAGAGGCGATGTGAGAGCCACCTTTAAATATTTGAAGGAATGTCAAGTCAAGGAGGGAGCAAGCCTGTTTTCTTCTGCTTCGGAAACAAGGACAAGGAGCAATGGATTCAAGCTGCAGGAAAGGAGATTCCACCTGAACCACAGGGAGAACGTCTTGACAGTCAGGGCTGTCCGGCAGAGGAATCTGCTGCTGCCTCCATGGAGTGTGGTGGAGTCTCCTC
The DNA here is from genome assembly GCA_948474755.1 of Ctenosaura bakeri. Lineage (NCBI taxonomy): Eukaryota > Metazoa > Chordata > Lepidosauria > Squamata > Iguanidae > Ctenosaura > Ctenosaura bakeri. The sequence continues at coordinate 41,214 of CAOLHI010002334.1, forward strand.
CTTCTTTGGAGGTTTTTAAGCAGAGGCTGGAGGGGCATCTGTTGGGAATGCTTTGATGGGTGTTCCTGCATAACAGGGGGTTGGACTGGATGGCCCCTGGGGTCTCTTCCAACTCTATGATTCTATGACTTTATTGGACTCTGTCCAGAAACTCTGGAATATAGGCTGGGGTATAAAGTTGGCTCCCAGACTTGAGACTTGACTTGAAAGTATCTTCAAGGACTTGAGACTTGAAGGTAGAGACTTGACACTTGACTTGAGGCTTGGAGTAAAAGACTTAAATACATCACTGTTTATGACTGGGTAGTCATCTTTCCTGGGGGAGGGTCATTGTTTTTCCTTAATCTTTCTAATTTTTGTAAGGTTTAATGTGCTTTTAAAAGTCTTAATAAAAATAAATCTTTTAAAAAAGAAAATTTATACCACGTGAAAGTTTCTGATCTTTTAAGACTCTGCATCACTATGAGTTAGTCCTCTTGAACACAACAGAGCCTTACATCTGAATATGTGGACTTATTATTTTAAACTGTGTTTTTATCCCATTCTTCCTCCATGGATCTCAGGAAGCTGTACGTGAATAACTCCACCTATTTTAAATTGGGTTCTTGCTATTTTTAGTATCTTGTTTTCTTCCTTTCTCTCAGATGGTCCTTGCAATGGTTGCCAAGAGTAAAATGCAAAGTCTTTTTTAAAGATGGATTAGGCAGAAAGAAAAAGTGATGATGGGCCTGGGGTCAGAGTGTTTTTTTATGTTTTGTTTTGTTTTTGGCTGAGCAGAGATTTGAACCATGATCTTGCCCATTAGGCTTCCAGCTTCCCAGCCACAATCCTACACTGTTTAGAATTGCAAGCTTGTTTGTTTATATTTCTGGCTGTTATTCCGTGAGAGAGCTTCAAGGCAGTGGACATAAAAACTGAAACCGTGCCAGAAACATTGCAACAAAGTTGAACCAATGAAGGATAAGTCGGTATACGTAAAAAGAACAAATGTGAAGCTGGGCGGCAAATAAACCCACAGTAATATAATCACAAGTAGTACCCTAGGAGAAAATGTAAGCTGGTCCAGTCCAAAGGACCAGTAAAACAAAACACTCGTAAACAAAGAGCCAGAAGAAGCCACTCTAAAGCTTGTTGGACAATAATAGCCAAATATTTGCATCTAATCCCTTGGAGACTGATGTGACACATCCAGGCTATTGGTTAACCACTGGAAAAAGCAGGCTTTTCTTTCAGGAAGCAGATGAGATAACCTGGGTCCATTCCGACTGCAAGCAGGAACTCACATAACCGAGTGCAGAAAAAAAATAACTCCCTACATGTAACAAGAAAGCTCACTCAGGAGAAAGCTAGACTAGAGTCATTCTGCCCAGCATGCTTGCTTTCTCTATGCAGTGATTTCTCTTTTTTATTTAATTTTATTTTTTACGCTAAAAAAAATCAACAAAAAGAATTTTAAAAAAAAGGGACATACAGTATTGTTCTTTCGACATTATATACATTATAACACTTTGTATATGCTTTATAAGAACAACTTTTTATTTACGATCATAGTTAATTTCACGGCCCCTTTAACCTTCCTCTTACCTATTCCTTGGATAACAGCAGTTGAATGATTACACAAACTCCTGTTGGTATAAATTCCCCCTCCAGCCTTTGCCTTTTAAGATTATGATCTACAGTATATTAATCCTGATTGAATAATTTGCATTCACAAATCAAAATCTTTCCCCTCATCATTTTTATGTTTAGTAACTGAGTCGAAAAAAAACAAATCCTCCCTTAAGTTATGTCAATTGAGTCCATTCTTCATTTTTTCTTACATAATTTAGAACTGGAGCCTGTTCTTCCTTTATTGCTTTATTAGGTGATCTATTAATTTGACGAGACAGCAAATCATGATCCTTTGGATTTTTCTTCTTTTTGAATGAATGGCAAATGGTGATGTATACATTTAACCATATTTATTACTCATAGTGATTTGAACGTTGAGCTATGACCCTGGAGACCAGTTTTTGATTCCCTGTTGGGTCATGGAATCCCCCTGGTTGACCTTGGGCACATCACACGCTCTTAGCCCCCGAAACCCCTGTGATAGGTTTGCGTTAGGGTCACCATAAGTAGGAAACAGCTTGAAGAAATACAACAAAAACAACAACAATTACTCATACGCAGAACCCACGTTAGGTAATGCATACATTTGTTTGACACCTGATCCGTTCTATCCTGCTCTAGCAAAATTAATCCTTGGCAGAAATCAGGAAGGATCAAAACTAATTGCAAGCACCAACTGCAAAAACAGTTTACACTGAATGCATATTCTGGCCAAAAACTGGAGTGTGTTTGAACTGAAGACTTGAAAGACACAGAAATGGATCTGAATACCTGCTTTGGCAATCTGGTGTGGTGTGTTTTGTTTTGTAAATTGTGTTTTAGATCCCAGCGTCATTTTCCTGTTGTTGGCACACTTCCTTCTTCAGGAACTTCAGGCATTGCACAACACTGAAAGCATTTGGTATCTCGCAGGACAATTATCAACCTCTAGCAGTATCTTCCGTACGTACCCATTATCTAGCGCTACTCTGTTCTCTTTTTTAGCTCACATTCTGCATCACTTTCCCCAACAACTGGCTTTCCTCCTGCCTAGCATTTGATTATTATATTTGCCGATGGCAATAAGTATGCGGCTGGTGACAGAAGGGTATCTTTCATGTTAGAGAACTCATGGTCAAGGGCAGACCAGTAGAACAGGATGCACTCTTAACCACGCTACACGAACTCCTAGCATCGTGCTCTCCAACCACTCGGGTCATTATCTTTGCATAGAATCTGTCACGCAAGGAAGCAGTGACCAAGTCATAGTTAGGAAAGAGACGACAGGAGCCATCTACTCCAACTCTGTTCTGCCATGCAGGAATGCACCCTCAAAGCACTCTCAACAGATGGCCATCCAGCCTCTGTCTAAAAATCTCCAGAGAAGGAGCCTCCACCACACTCTGAGGCAAAGTTATAATAAAGATAGACAATAATATAATCATTTTAAAAAGTGAAATAACAAAAAGACAAGAAAGGAAACATATCTGCAGCAACTTGGAAAATCAGCAGGGGAGAGAAGAGGGACCATCTTACCCTCTCTGGCTGCTTTCTCAAAATGCACTTGCCCATAGCCTTGATTAATCTTTGGAAAGCCTACTGGAGGAAAAAAAGCCTCATTTGAGTGCATAATAAAAGAATACCGAATGCATCCCTGCCTTCCATCCCTCATGAAACCACAAATTATAGGTCAGTTTCTCTGACAAAGACAGTCGGCAGGCTACGTCTAACCTCCATCTTTCTGACAGGCTATTTCTAGCCCAGCCACTGCCAAAAACCTCTTAATCAGCATCTCATCCTTCAGGTGTTCATTTCCAGCTTAAAATATTGGCAGAATTAATAAAGTTCATCTGTTATGAACAGTTTGTCTGGTTGTTTGGGAAACAGTTTGCAGAACCTGCTCCCAGACAGCAGGTACTACTGGATGGCAACGTTTCACAACAAGCAATGCCTCTCTCGTCCCCACAATCAAAGTCATGGTGCCCGAAGGTGCTATTAGCCATGTCTGGGATGACCTCAGTTGGACTGGTGGAGCTGTCCAAATTTGGTTCCACTTATTGCACATATAGGAGATCCCTCAAATATGAAAAGTGCTACACAAAGTTATTCAAAGAAATTGAGTGACTTTCAGTCTGCCTTCCTCTGACAGAGGGGAGCTTTGCTTTGAGAGGGGACTCATTCACCTTAGAAGCCCTCAGCTGGCTTCGCACTTCCCCCCCCCGTTCTCAGTTCATTTTGCAAGCGGCGCATGCGTGCAAGCATTTCCAGGGGAGAACTGATGAAAGAGCAGAGCCCCCATTGAATTAATGGAACTTGTCCTCAATTTGGAAGCATCAAAAAAAGCAAGTCATCAGATAATTCAAAAGGTGGGGGCTTCCTGTATAGGTCTAGATTGTGCCAAGGAACATGGTATATATTGCATGTGATGCCCACAGTGACGGTTAACCAGCAGATATTCATGCCTTATTATCTGGGGAAATTATATGTTAATTCTAGCATAGTAGTATAATTAACTGCAGAACAAATCTAAGAGAAACCTGGAGAGAACAACAGCAACAAGAGGATACAAGATTACGAGTAACCAGATCTCTACTTGGGCAGTTTCCCAACTTAATTTTTTTTTTTTTAAATTCAGTGCTTAAGTGCAGGGACATAATGCTTTTATGCTGATTCTTTGTGTTGTTAAACTGAAAAGACTTCAGGAGGAATTGAATCCTTCGTAAATAATTATTGTGTGCAGCAGCTAGAGCTCCGTTCCAAAGTAGGTGGCTCTGTCACAGAAAAGGAAAGATGAGCCAAGGGGAAAAAATGTCGGCAAAGCTGCTGTGTGTAAAATGTATTTAATAAACATCGAAACATGCAAACAAGAAAATCCATTAAAAGTTTTGTAATGATGCGGTGCAACAAATGAATAGTGCAGCCACTAAAGGAGCAGTTTGTACTTGGAATAAGGATTTTCTCAACATGCACCTACATGCTTCAGTATTAACCACCTCTCACCTATTTCAAATAGGATTCATTTTATAGTGAAAACAGAATTGCCTGCTTGTCTGTTGCTGCATTTCCATCATGACTATGGACTTTGGGGACTAAACCCTACCCATTAGCCCCAACTAGAGAAACCCTACTTAAGTAATGTGATTTTTGGGTCCAGAAATCCACAGCCACAATGCGAATTCAGGAAGAGGCAAGTCAGCAACTGATCCACCATTAAGCAGGCATATTAAAACTCAGTGCACAAAAGATATACTTTCAAATGGAATTTAATTGTCTATAAATTACAAAAGCATGCAACTGGAAATAATTTTTTAAAATACAGTTGAAAATAACTGTTCTTGTTGTGTGCCTTTAAGTCATTTCTGGCAACCCTAAGATGTGATAGATTTTGGGTTTTCTGGGCTGAGAGTATGTGATACATCCAAGGTCACCCAGTGGGTTTCCAGGGCCAAGCTGGAAATTGAACCCTGGTCTCCAAGGTCATAGTCCCGTGTTCACACCATTACTCCATGCTAGCTTCCTAAAAAAGGAATACAGTACCCTATTAAAGGCCCTTTCTCTCTTGAGGGAAGGACAGGAAGAGGGGCATTCCAGCCTCCCCAGGGAAGGAGTTCCTGAGCCAAGGGGCCCCTCTTATGCCCCCTCCAGATGTGCCCCTGTGGGTGGGTGGGACTGAGATAAAGGCCTCTCGTGGGGATCTCGGGGCCTGGGCAGGCTCATAAGGGGAGGTACAGACTTCCAGATTGCTTGGTTGTAAGCCATATACAGCTTTAGTGGGACGGGCTCTAGGATGTCAAATTTTTTTCCCACCACATTCACAGAAAATAATATACACATAGCCTGGACACAATAATGACATCGCAACACCCTCAAGTGTGAGAGTCGGCAGGTAAAAATAACAATGAATTGGAGAGACTCAGGTGATATCTGGAGTCTGAGCCCCTTTGCTATATCTACCACAGCTTAGAAACATTACTTTGTTGAACTATAGCTCCCAAAGTCTCCCAGTCATCCTTGCCATGATATTAGGAAAACCAGTATTGATCCCAAGGACCAGGCAGCAGTGACAAGTAATGGCCACATGGTGGTGAATCCACTCCAGGTTTTAGCCAGTGCCTTAAAGGCGTTCTCCAAGGGACTGAATTCTAGCCACCAAATACCTTCAGCGCCTTGGATAGCTCCTTTAAAGTTGTCCATAACCTTGGCATGGAAATCACTAGCCATTATTGGGCCAGATACAAAGAAACTCCGTCCCAACTGCAACGGCTACCTCATATAACAAATTGGTGGCTTTTATTGCAAAGCATCAGATGTGATGCACCAATTTGGGCCATTTCCGCACTAGCCTGTTACAGCGCGATGATTCCACTTTCAACATCCTCTGGAATCCTGGGGTTTGTGGAGGGCCGGCCCCTCCCGAAACTGCAAACCCCAGGATTCCAGAGAATGTTGAAAGTGGAATCATCGCGCTGTAACAGGCTAGTGAGGGAATGGCCTTGGAAAAGTTCTTTTTTTACACTGCTGTCCCTAGAATTCACCAAGCCAATATAGTCAACACCCAAGCTGGCTGGAAGAATTATTCAAGCTGTTGTCAAAAAATGTTTTCCCTTCACATACAGAGTTGGTTTATCCAGTACAAGGATGCCTGTACAAGGAATGAGAAAATAATGTTAGGAATCCCCCCCCCCGAAATACAATAGTCGCCAGCCAGTATTGTTTGCAATGGAATAAGTTCTTTTCAAAAACATCAATACATGGGAAACCTGGAGATACAGATCCGAACTGTATCTGTTGACACTGTGAAGAAAAGGCAACTCTATTTCTACGGCTGGTCTTCTCTTAGAAAACTTTCAAGTTCTTGTTCTTCTCCACGCCCTTTTCTGAGTAATCCAGGTGTGTCAGCAGAACTATTTTAAGAAAGATTCAATTTGTATGTATCAAATCTCCAGACAAAGAAATAAACAAACAAGCAAAAGCAGTCTTTTGTGATTTATTTGATGGGATGCAAGGAATCAGAGCTATCTTTCCATGAGTCTCTGCATAGAAGAGAAGGGGGAAACTCATTATTAATCAGATGGCACTAATTGTAGGTGCAGTTGATTGGATGGACAGGATTTCCATAGGGTTTTCATAGGTTAAGGTTGACCTGACAACAGTTAACAAGAATAACATTCTGGTATTGTAATAGCTCTTGAGATTGAATTGTATCCTTAATTTAGAACATCTTTTAGTTTGTGTATCATAGAAGAAGGAAACTTTCCCCTCTCTCTCTCTCTCTCTCTCTCTCTCTTTGCATTGAATGAGAGAATGTAACTGAAATGATGCACAGTTCCCAAGAAGCAGAGTTCCCAAGACTAAAACTTTCCATATCTTTTATTACAGGCCCTTCACAACTGACACGGCAAGTCATAAATTCCTCTTTTCTCCTAGAGGTACCTTTCAAAACCACAAAACAATTACCTTTGCTTCTGCCCAAGGGCTTTCACCAATGTTAGAGAGTAAACACATTCTGCAGAGCAGCCTTTGAAGGCTTTAATGATATGCTTTCCACAGACCTTTAGCAGCCAGGGATTATGCCTTCTCGCAGTTAAACGCAGGAAACGACAGCTCTGCGGACACCAAAGGGCAGCTATAGCCTGCAATAATTAGTCATATGTGGGATTCAAGACACCTTACTTTAGATGGCATATTGCAATTGTATTTTGCGCTTCTTCTTCATCTCGCTTTCCTTTCAACAAGGTGCTAGTAGCAGAGCACATGTCAGATGTCCAAATTTGAGTGTTCAGAGTCCAAGTGATATTAACAAACATTTTTCATTGCTACTGCTGCTGGGGGTGATCTCAGTTTCACAGTCTGCCAGATGCTACTGGCTGGGGATCTGGACCATTACCAGTTCAGATTCTATCCAAGAATCTAGGAATCAATGAGGTATCATTAGATAATATGTTGTTGTTGTTGTTGTTGTTATAGTACCCCCTTTCTCCCCCTCCTTTCTCTTGCTCTTCCTTCTCCTCCTCTTCTTATGATTGTTGTTGTATGCCTCCAAGTCATTTCTGATTTATGGCAACCCTAAGGCAACCCTATCACAGGCTTTTCTGGGACTGAGAGTGTGTGATGCACCCAAGTTTGCGCAGTCTATTTCCATGGACGAGCAGGGAATTGAACTCTGGTCTCCAGAGCTGTAGTCCATACCCAAACCACTAAATCACGCTAGAAGAATTCTAGATGTGAATGATTTTCAGTGTCCCTCTTTTGGCAATGCTAGAAATTTGGTGACTGATGGAAAATTTCATTGAGGTGCAGAGTTCTCGTTTGGGTGCAAAGCCCCCATTTTGCCCTCCTATGCCTATACCCTTTGCATTGACCCCCACCCCCAAATCTTTCCCTAAGGAACAGAAAGAAGTTGTCGAATGTTTTTCTGGTGGAGATGCTGCCAGAGGGCCGCATCTGGTCCTTTTGATCTTGAGTTCATCCTCAGATCGGCCTCCTCCTGCTTTGAGAGTAGCCAGAGCCCCCTGTGAACAGATCCAGACCTTTTCCCCTCCTACCCCTTCCTTCCCTTCACTCCGTCTCATTCATTCAGCTCAAGGCGACCCTTTCCAGCCCTCTGTTTACACTCCATCCCAAATTCAAGGAAGCCAGAATATCAAACAGGCCAAGCTCCTTTTGATGTGGTAGAAGGAGACTGTTGGCTGAAGGGCATGGAGGAAGAGAGATGGCCCTTTGAAAGTATTTGTGTTTCCAAGGATGGGGGTGTTCTTTGGTGGCTGCTAACAAGACCTTTGGATCTTCATTCCCCCCCCTATACACAGAAACACACTGGCATTGTTCTCAAGTCTTAACAGAGGGAGGGGGCGGTGGAGGAACAAGGATTCAAGAATGTCTCTCTCGTTTTTTTCCTGCATGATTCTCCACCAAGGAGTCTGTTTTGGATTGATGTGTGGAAAGGTTTTGCTCTTCACAGGGATGTGATGTTGTCCAGAAGACACTGGCCATTTCCGCACTAGCCTGTTATAGCACGATGATTCCACTTTCAATATCCTCTGGAATCCTGGGGTTTGCAGTTTCGGGAGGGGCCTTTGAGGATGGCCTTTGGGGCCCCTCCCTAAACTGCAAACCCCAGGATTCCATACGATGTTGAAAGTGGAATCATAGCGCTATAACAGTCTAGTGCGGAAATGGCCCTAGAGTTGGAAGAGCCCCTGAGACCATCCAGTCCAACCCGATCCCGCCATGCAGGAAAAGATCATCCAAGCACTTCCTTTGAGAGATGGCCAGCCAGCCTCTGTTTAAAAAGCTTCAAATAAGGAGACTCCACCACACTCCCAGGCTGCATCTAGCATGTTAACACGATAGTATGTTAACATGACCTTCAGTCCTCTTTCCCTGTTTCACACATGCCACAGGCTTTCCCCCTCCCACCTTGTCCTTAGTATTTTATAATTATTTTTAAAATGTGTCATATCCTGGCACTTCTTGCCCTCTACTGGTGAAGACTGGTGAAGTACTTTCCAAAGTGCATGCAAAATTATTTGTGTGTTGGGGCGGAAGAACTGAAATTGATGTAATGGGAACAGAATAGCATCCTATAGTCACAGCAATGTATGAAGTGGAAAATTTCATTTTATAGCAGTTAGAAAAAAATAGCAAAATAAAACTCCGTTACATAGCTGTCAGCTGTGAAAATGGGTAATGCATATGCTGAGTTCCATGCAGGAACCCCCATGTAAAACAAAAAAAGTGAGCATCCCATCCCATTGTGATCAATGGCTGCAACACCCATTGAGTTCATTGACTGAAACGGGGGGGGGTGGGCAACATTTTCTACAGCTTTGCATTCATGCATGTGGAGGTCAGGCTAGAAGAAGGCCCACTGTGTTCCAAGCTGGCCTTGTGTGTATTTGTCCCCTCAAGTTGATTTTTACAGCAATTTTATGCAACCCTCTCCCAGAGTTTTCTTGGCAAGGTTTATTCAGAGTGCATTCCCGTGGGGCTGAGAGAGCGTGACTTTCCCAGGGTCATGGAATGGGTTTCCATGGCTGAGCAGGGATTCGAACCCCGGTCCCCTAGTCCATGCTGGCTGTCTCCTGGATTCTGGTTTGTTGCATTTCACTTAAGGTACTCCTTCCCCATGAAAGCCTTTTCCTTGCTGAAAGCCATGGATCACGTGCGACTAAGATCATTGTAAACTTGTGAAGGCATGCAATGGGAAAAAGACCCATTGGGAACTACACACTCCTTTCTCCTTTCTCTACCTAGCGTTGTCTTGGTCATTTTGAAGTCCAAGTGGTCATAGTGACAGCCCTCACAGCCGTGACTCCCTCAAAATCCAAAAATACTGGCAGTTGTGTTGATCTGTATGGAGAAACCAGTTCTCAGAGTGGTTTTTTTGCAAAGCTAACGGACTTTCATTGCTCATTCAAGGCCATGCAAAGGTTTGCATCTTGAGAAGCCTCCTAATAATCGCAAAGGAAGATAGATGAATTCCCTCTGGGTTTTGTTCCAGACTTTAAAGGAGACGGATGCAATTCCTTCTTTCTGAAAACAGATCTCCTCTCTCAGCCTGTTTCTCTCCCTTCCTTTTCTGCTTGTGCAAAATCATAATCCCACAGTCAGGAACGCAGCGATAATCTCCACGGCAACGAGTTGGCTAGGGAGGAGTTGGAGACGTTTTCCAAAACGTCGGTTGGTGCAGAAACCAACAGAACGCCAAGTTCCCTTTGCAGGAGGGCTGGTGGAGATAAGGATGATGGGTGCAGACGGGACTTTCTGCCAACCCATAAAAAACCTTGGTATCAATAGCTACTCGGGAGCAAGGGAGAGAAGAGATTTATAGAATCATTCTGCCACTCAAACCCACAAAGGGGAAATGAAGACAGGATGCCACAGCGTCAGAGAGAGATTTGATTTGAAGCCATATAAATTTCTAGTTAGGGCCTTACAATAACGTGCCATAAAGAACAAGGAGGGGTATGGAAAATGATTTATTTATTGTTGATTATGTATTACATGTAAATTGGCTGGATTATCCTTTTTTATTTTATCTTACTTTATTTTTTTCATTTTTGTGCAATGGCTGGCTGCTAAAATGCAATAAACTTGAACTTGAACTTGAACTTGATTTGAAGCTGGCACATGAGAGTGCACTCACACAAAGCTTTGGGTGTGGAAGAGAGGACTGGCGGTGCAGTTCACTGGCCAGAATCTGTTTGGTGCTGCTGTTGTTATGTGCTTTCATATCATTTCTGACTTACGGCGACCCTAAGGTGAACCTATCATGGGGTTTCCTGCGGCTGAGAGTCTGTGACACACCCAAGGTCACCCAGTGTGTTTCCTTGGCTGAATGGGAAATCAAACCCTGGTGTCTAGGGTTGTAGTCCAGTGCTCAAACCACTGTACTATGAGGGCTCTTGGCTGGCGTCCTACACAGGCATCAGTCACCCTACGGAAGGGGCTGGATGGTTTGCCTCCAAAGCAGAGTATCTGTATCCCATTCAAAGGTGCGGAAGCAGAGTTGCGCATGCAGTACCATTGTATATGGTTTGCATGGGTGCACATGAACATTGCCAATAATTGTGCTGGGGGAGGGAGAGGAGAAGGAGGAGAGATCAGGAGAAGAAGGAGAAATTTTAAAGGACTGTTGACCAACCTCATTGCACTTCTATTTTTCCCTCTCTGCCCAAATTGCCATTACATTTCCTGCTGAGGGCAGAGTGTTCGTGTTTGTTGTCAATGGCCCTGCAGTGTGGAAATTATTCTCTCAGATGGGCTGGAGGCCATGGGGAATTTGTCAAGCCCCAGAGATCCTTGGCAAGCATTCCTGGTGCCTTTTCGTCCTGTTGCTGATTTTGGGTAGATGCTCACAGGGAGGGAGGGAGGGGACCATAACCTTACAACCATGGGCTGGATGCAGATCAAGCAGGGAGGGGACTGTTGCCCAAAGGTCTTGGACTCCACCCAGCTGGCTTTCTGAATCCCAGGGGGTCTCAAGTTAACTAAATGGAGGAAGGGAAGGGAGCAAAAATGATGAATGGAAAATTTGACAAAAGTGTTGCACTCAGAGTGCTGGGGTTACAGTATCTCAAAAATAGCAGCACTGGGGTTTGGGGGAGGAATGCTGCACTTTCACCAATTTGAGATGAGATCTGTGCAAATTTTATTTTGCAAAAAGGAAAATAAACAGTCAGAAAGAAAAGTTAAACAAGCTGCTGGACAGTCATGAATCCCAATTAGAATAGGCCTGTTGAATCACTGGTGACTTGATAAGTCAAAGCTTACACCAGTTCCACCAATTCAATCTGTCTGCTCTAGACAGAACTAAGATTAGAGTTCAAGAGATGCTCTGTTGATAGAATTCCCAAAGAGGTTCCCAAAATAGGTCTAACACCTTGGAGAGCTCCTTTAAAGTTCAGACTAAAGCCCGATGTGGAGCCACTGCCCCACTGGCATGGATGCTAACAGCTCCCACTGACTCTGTGGGAATGTGGGGGGCGGGCTGCCTTCTAGAATTGCAGTGGGAATTCCAACCTTGGCTTCCCCGATAGGAAATATACTCCCAAAATAGTGTCTATTTATATATATAAAGTGTATGTCCTGTTCGTTCTGCACAAAACTGGAGTGAGCAAGTTTCCTGGCATGGAAAACCATTCTGCCTATTTCTAGTTGAATGAAGAAGTGAATTTCCTGTTGCAGGTCTTAGGCCAGAATTGTTGAAACCAAGACTGAGGGACCAAGTTGGTTTCAGAGCTAATGTAGGAGAACAATGAGCTAAATGTAGACCCCCGATTGAAATCCTGAGCATCCCCTGACAGTCACTGCAAAGGAAGAATGCAGAGTGTATTTTAGCCCAAGAGGCTGGACCTCAGTTCTTGGAGGCTGCATTCCAAGATGATTGGGACGACAGGCAAAAATGGCAGTGGTAGGGATTCAAAATACTGCTGCATTTTTCTTTTTTCAGCTTGAAGCCTCTACTAAAAGTAACTGAGCCTTTAGAGAGCCATTGCAACCATTTAGAATGGAGGAAAACCTGTTAAAAAAAGTGGTAGCCACCAGGTCAGAGGTGGGCAAAGCGTGGCCCATGGGTCGCAGAAGGCCTCCAGGGCACCCAAGGGAGTATTTTTTTTCTTTTTGCCCCCAAATGCCCTCTACATGGCATGGAGGAATTTTCTCCACATTTACAGCCTTCTTAGGTGAGTTTAAGCTCAGGAGAAACCCTTTTATACAGTGGTGGAGCTTCGAGTGTATGGAGGGGGCGCGGGAGGGTCGAGGCTGTGGTGCGTGGGAGTGTGGCCAGGGTGCACAGGGGGGACATGGCTACATGCCAGGATACCCCAGAAACATTGCCACCTGGGGCGAATCACTTCGCCCACCCTCACATCCCTATGCAACTGCTTTTATAAACCTAGGACTGAACAGGATGTGACATCTGGTTCCTTCTTGTTGCTAAGAAAGCCTTGGTTTCCAGAGTCATAGTCCAATTTTACATCACTCTGGCTCTCTAAGAAAGCTGATTCTGAGCCTAAACTGACCGGACAGGTGCTAAAAACAGTACAAATTCACCGTGCACCAGACCAGAGAGGCATTTCACTTGCAAACATTACTGAGATAACTGGACCAATGGCTCAACTCTGTACAAGGCAGAACTCTCTGCAGGAAAAGTGGAAATTCAAGAGGGGTGCATGGAATGTCCAGGGAGGGGGCATCTCCACCCAGTTAAGGTTCCTCTGTCGCTAGTAAGAAAGATCACCTGCTTTTAACAACAGCCATTTTTGCATTTTTGGTTGGCCCAACAAAGGTATCAGTTTTGTGGATTTTGGATGTTACTGTTTCTTGCCAGTGGGTGTCACTGTCAACACACAGCATAGGAAATGATTTAGACAGAAGGCCAATTGCAGTCCAAAAAATGTCAGAGGACAGTAGAGAGAGTCAGGTCAAAACTGAGCAAAAGCAAATAGCAGCTCTACAACCTGGAAAAATAATTGTTTTTGCAACTACAGTTTCCTAATTTCCTGAGATAGCATGGCAGCAGTCCCCCAAAATTAACTTTTCCATGCTTTGCATAGGACATCAACTTGATATTTATCAGAGAACTAGATTGTGTTACTGAAAGTATTTCCAGATGACTTCTTATGCTGGAGGCTCCCATTTTATAGTCCAACCTGTTCCAATAGGCTTCCACTATATGGTGTTTCTTCCAATCTGTGACCTCCCCTGAGTTCTGGTTTTTTGGGAAATGATGATAGCAGAGGTTGGATGGGCATTTTGCAAAGGTGATGTAGGTGTGTCTTCCTACACGGCTAGGGGTTGCACGATGTAGTCCTTGAGGTCTTTTCTACCCCTAAGTTTCCATGATGGTATGAATCTAAGATGACACGTTTCTCTCTCTGCTTCTAGCTTGAGGAAGGCAGTATATATAAGGAAAGATAAGGAAAGGGGTTAGCCACTGAGTTGACAATATGATTAAGGCCTTTGACTTCTGCCTGAGAAAAGAGTAACCAAACAACCTCATCTTGCAATCATGAGAATTTCCAGTTGGATGAGAAGTCTGTTTACTTTGCACAAATACATGGAGGCCAAAAAGGAGAAGCCAGCGCTCCAGCATGTTATCTGAGGTGTGGTGGGGAGAGCAGGCACCCAAGGTCATACCAGGTCAGGGAAAGAAGGGGAAAGGGAGCGGGTCAGTCTGGTAGCCCTATACTTCCTTTTTCTCTTGCCCGTTTCCTTCCTTGAGTATGTGTGGCAGGGGCTCATGCCTTTCCACAGACACACACACACGCATTTTGATATTTACAGTTTGTCCACTTCCATGGGGGTCCTGATCCCCCCAATCCCAGTGACTGTGAGAACTGTTTGGGGCAGAACAGTATCTGGCAAATCAAAATACTTGGGCATAAGAAACGCCAGACAAAATTTATTCCTAACGGCCAAGATTTTGCAATACCAACATTCTGCCATTGTAGGTTTATGTCAGATGATGCCCCACACCAACCTTCCTTTGCAGCCTGGCAGGACCCCAAATGGAAGTGTTTCCAAGGTGCTGGAGATCAGTGCACTGGGGAATGGCATCTGCAGTGCGCTCCCAGGCATGGGCGCATCAAGAACCAGCAAACCGGAGAGACCCATCTGGGTCCCACTTGTCCCAAGCCCCCCTGTGACTGTGGGAGGGCTGCAGACATCATTTCCCAGTCCTCTGATCTGCAGTGCCTTGGAGTGAGGTAGAATTAATAGTCTAATTCTTCCCTCCCTGCCTTAAAGTCTTGAGTCTTGTCAAATTTAAGAAGCATTTTGCTATTATAGAATTCTCATTCCCAATCCTAAATTGCAGCCTTCTCTTTATTTTTTTTAAAGCCCTGCAGAACGTGCTTTGCACAACGTCAGGAGACCAGTTTTTGTTCATACAAAAGTACTTTCCAGAAGAAAGGAAGAAGGGGGAGAAAATACCAGCGAAGAGCAGATTGCAGGCCAGCGTGGGAAAACTAAAACAAGGGAACGCCACGCTCCCAGCCTCTGTTTCAAGTTAAAGAGCCTCCCTTTTTCCTTCCAGTGGTGCTAAATCTGCTTTCCTACCAATTTTGTATATCTTTCCTTTCTCTGTTCTTTACTCCCCTCACCCTCCACTGACCCCGTTCGCTTTATTTATTCTTCTTTTCAGCTCATTTTCCTGTCTGTGATGAAGTAGGAGGAAATCCTGGGAGGGGAACAAAATGAAGATACTACCTCTCCAAATAAAAATTCTGAAACCCCCCCCCATGAAATTTTCCTTCCCTTAAGGTAGACAACCTTGTGGATTTGGGGATTACAACTCCCAGAATCCCCCAGTGAGCATGCTAGCTGGAAGTTAGGGAGAGTTGTAGTCCAAAGAGGTAATATCTAATCCACAGAGGCAGCATTTGGAGAAATTGCTCTCTTTGGCTGGTGGGCAGCATGTCTTTGGGAGGCAGAGTCCAAAAAAAAGTAACTTTTCCAGTCTTGGATCCTTACAAAAACCCTGTAAGGTAAATTCATATTACTGTCATCTGAATTGCAAATGTTGGAAGACAGAAGCTCTCTGTGTGTGAGAGAGAGACAGACAGAGACAGACAGACAGACAGACAGAGAGACAGAGACAGAGAGAATCTTCCCAAGGTTACAGAGTGGTGAGATTAGAACTCAGAACTCTCTGATGGGAGCAGAAAGGTGAACAATACTCAGCTGAAACTGATATTCACTTTCTCCACTCAGTGGGCATTTCATGAGTGGCGGGCATATATAGTTTTTATACACAATACCCCAACTTTTAATAATAAGTTCAGGTCTTTAAAAAACAAAAGTTATGAGGAATTAAGTCATGAAAACAGCAAACCTCAGGAAAGTGGGAACATACAAAGTGCAGTCTCCCAGGAAAAAAAAAATTCAGACACCTCGTGGATGAGATATCTTTTCTGGACTACACATCCCAGGGTCCACTGCCAACTTCCTGACTAGGAGATGCTAGGGGCTATCATCCAAAATAAGTAACTTTCTCCTGCCTTCCTCTGACGAGCAAACAGAGAACGCTTTTCCGAAAGTCAAAGACAGACCAAACGTGTTACAGACAGGAAGAGCCAAATCAAATATTGTCTTTCAAAGGACAGCGGCAGTAGGCATAGAGGCAACTTCCAGCCAAATTAGGCAACGATGTTAAGCACCAATTTACTAGCAACACAGCTGCTGCCTAAGAGGAAAGAAGAGGAGGAGCAGGCCCTCCGGGCTTTCACAAATGGGAACAGCGGCATGTTTATTGCATCTCCAGTTCTCATAAATCAGCTTATCCTCCAACTGTCCTGATTTGGCAGGTACAATCCTGTTAATTCTCTGCTTTCCGGCTTTTCCCATCTCTTTTAAAAATGTCCCAGTTTTTCTCTCCTCCTCCCACTTTCTCCCTTTGTCTTCTGCTTCAACTGCTGTAGACTGAGGCCATTTCCGCACTAGACTGTTACAGTGCTATTATTCCACTTTCAACATCCTATGGAATCCTGGGGTTTGCACTTTTGGGAGGGGACTTTGAATGTGCACTCTTATCTCCATGAAATTTGCACTCTTATCTCCATCAATTTGCACTCTTGTCTCCATCAATTTGCACTCTTGTCTCCACAAAATTTGCACTCTTATCTCCATCAATTTGCGCTCTCGTCTCCATGAAAACTGGAGACTCAGGGCCAGGTCCCTGAGATCTGCCAACCCAATCTGTGGATCTACAATAAAATAATTCATTTTTGTTTTGCTTGTTTTTTAAAAAAAAAATATTTTTGGAATCCTGTATGGAGACTCCTGAGAGCCAGCGTTGTGTAGTCATTTCAGCATTGGACTACAACCCTGGAGATCACAGTTTGCTTCCCTTCTTGGCCATGGAAATCCACTGGCTGACCTTGGACACATCACACACTCTCAGCCCCAGAAAACCCCATGATAAGTTTGCCTTGGGGTCTCTGTAAGTCAGAAATAACTTGAAGACACACAACAATTGATATTTATGGAAGGTCCCAAGGTAGAAAAAGTGACCCCAGACACACTGGCGTTTTGGTGTGGAGTCTGCTGGAATTCTCATTTCTAAACTTGCTATTAAAAGTATATCTCTTACCCCCTCTGAGTATTCTGTTCCCCATTTTCTTTGCAATCGTGTGTTCTTCCTCCCCTTGTTCTGTCTCTCTCTTGTTCCCTGTCAAAAATCTGGAAAGCAGCCGGAGCAAAAAATTAATTCTGTGTCACAATTTGATAAGGGGGTGATTTATTTATGGAAACTTGGTTTCCTTTCAGCTACATTATCTTAATGCAACCTCCACAGAAAAGCATCCACCACGTTCCCCTTTTTCTACTTTTGGAAAGGTTATCTTAGCCTAATAAAAAGGTATTCCACTGGTCTAGATCTAGCAAATAGATTGACATTGCTACTCAGCTAAGGATGACCAGCCAAGTGCAGGGGAGGCAAGGTGCGTAGTTAAAAGTGCGTAGTTAAAAGTACATAGATGGACATATTTCCAAAGAGATAGCTGTGTTAGTCCGTCCTTGCATAAAAGAGAAAATGGAAGTGGTGGGAAGAAGGAGTCTAGTATCCACTTTGAAACTCACCGCATTATTCCAGCATGAGCTTTCATTAATCTATTCCTTTTGTGAATATTTTAAAAAATATCTTTCCATGCCTCAGGAGCCACTTATCCACCCCCTGACTTCTGTCCTTCCAAGTCCTGGTGTATTTTCTGCCTAGCTGCAAAGAGCAACATCTGTCCTCTCCGTTCAGCCCTGAGAGGCATGCTCCACAAAATGACCTGTTACAGATTGCTAAGACCTGCTGCAGAACAAACTTGCTGAAAAAATAACAGCAGCCGAGCCTGCAAGCCATCCCTTATCATCCCAGCTCAAGGCCCGAGTAATTTTTCAGCCATCCAATCCGAACAAAGTGAAGATCCCTTTGGCTCGCTCTGCAGCAAAAAGAATAAAGTGAGACTTCATGAGAGATTTCCCAGGGTAAAACAAAACAAAACAAAAAACAGTGTTGGAGGCATTTCTCTAAAATGGAAAAATACTTTATAATAAGAGTTTGTTCCCCTCTGTTTTTTGAAAAGAGAAGGTTTCGGTCTGGCAGCTCCTCAACAAATAAGATTGGAATGTTTTAAGAAAGAAATACCAGGTCAGAAGCACACAGAACTTGAGGGGCGATAGTTTGGCTAGTTTGGAGAAAGGGAACCAGCTGTCCAGTACGAGGCAACCCACTCCTTGATAGGCTAGGCTATCCAACCCTATCAGCCATGCAACGGCAGCCGCATGCATAGCAGCAGTATTGGATTACAACTCCCATCATCCCCGTCTTCTTGCATGGCAGAATGGGGTTGGACTGGATGGCCCTGGGGCTCTCTTCCAACTGTATGATTCTATGATTTCTTTGGCAACCCTTGTCTTGTCCTTTCCTCTCTCACTCTGCCCCTCTACTCTTAGGACATTTCTGCACTAGACTGTTATAGCGCTATTATTCCACTTTCAACATCCTATGGAATCCTGGGGTTTGCAGTTTAAGGAGGGGCCTAAACTGCAAAGGAGGCCCCTTCCTAAAATGCAAACCCCAGGATTCCATAGGAGGTTGAAAGTGGAATAATAGCGCTATAACAGTCTAGTGCAGAAATGGCCTTTGTGCCTCAATTGCCAATCTACCTCATTCAGCTGGTTTGAAATGCCAAGTCTCCCCCCACCAACCCTTCACTTAAATGTGGTAGAACAACATCATTGTTACAAAAAAAAAAATGTTTCCTATTGCTTTCTGCATATGGTATGTACTGGCCTGTCTCCAAAAGGCTATGCACTCCTTGGGAGATCTGTGTCTTTTTTGCTCAATGAACAACAACAAAAAAATATTCTGTACGCCAGTGGCTCCATGCCTCAAACGCTGGCCACATGCTATGTTTTAAAGGGAGAAGGTCAGTGTTCCCAGATTTTGATCATCTTTTCTCCCTTCATTTTGTTCTAGCTACATCCACGTATTCTTCCACCACACCGCCAGCAGCCTGGGGTCATACAACTGTTGCCAACTACATATTGCCTAAATATGATGTGCCCCTTTTCAGAAGGAACACAGAGTTTTGTCACTGTTTATGACTTACGGGGGCCCTCATGGGGGTTTCTTAGCAAGATTTATTCAGAGAAGGTTAGCTGCTCCCTTCTCCGAAGACTGAGAGAGTGTGACATGCCCAAGATCCCCAAGTGGGTTTCTGTGGCTGGATAGTTATTGGAAATTTGGGGCATTTCTGCACTACTGTGTTATAGTACTATTATTCCACTTTCAACATCCTATGAAATCCTGGGCTTTGCAGTTTAGGGAGGGGCATCTTTAGCCTCAGTAAACTACCAACCCCAGAATTCCACAGGATGTTGAAAGTGGAATAATTGCACTATAACAGCGTAGTGTGGAAATGTCCTTGGTCTACTTAGTCCAGCACTCAAACCATGACAAACCACTTGGAGGATTTTCTCGGGACCCAAGCCATTCGCAAAAAGCAAATGGAGTGGGTGAATCTCAAGCATGCGCCAGCGCAAGATTTTCTTCACCACTGTATAAGAAAAAAAATGCCCTTTTTTAATGGGGTTGGGAGTTAAACAAAATGAACTTTGCACAAAACTACCTCCCAGTTTTGTGGAAAAGATGAGGATATAAAGACGAAGGTGGTGGCAACGGTGTGGAAACTTTCCTAAAAAAATTGCAAAAAGTGTTCGAATATGTGAAAAACCATCCACAGTGCGCAAAAATGGAAAACTGATATTTTTCATTCCCATGTGTGAGAATGAAATAAGCAAACATTCACATTTCTACAGGATGTTCATCCTGGGAATCGACATTAAGTGCACACAAAATGGATGCAATCCAAAACAGAGGCCATCACAAAATAGATGTATTGGTTTCAGTTGACATAAGAGCGTTTAGCTCCATGCTGGATATTGACCCTTGTGTACAGCACATGAACTACAAAACTACGAGCTCATTTCATGCTTTCAAGTTAGAACTTGGGGTTGGATGAATCATTCATTCCATTCTTTACTACTGTACTAACCTAAACAAAACTAGAACCACTTTTCTTAAAACAGTTCAGTGCAAGAGGATCCTGATGGATTTTTTTTCCTGATCCAAAGCAAGCTCTTTGGAGCAGAAATGAGCCAGCTGTGCAGCTGTCTAATGTGACAGAACTGGACAGTCATCTCTGTGAAGGGTCTATTGGCTGCAGCCTGTGAAGTCAACAACCATCCCTCCCACCTCCAGCAGTATTCTACAACTTTGTTCACAATGCTTCTGTGTATACATATTTCTTTTTATATAAAAAGGAAAAGGACGATCATACACATACATGTAGCACTGAAAAAAATGTGTGGGGAGGTGGTAGGCAGGAACAAAGCACGTTTAAATATTTGAAAGGATGTTTTCTGCTGCTCCAGAGACTAGGACATGGAGCAATGGCTTCAGACTACAAGAGGGTCCACCTAAACATAGGAAGAACTTCTTAAGAGTGAGAGCTGTTCAACAATGGAATACGCTGCCTCAATGGAGTGTGATGGAGTCTCCTGCTTTGGAGGTTTTTAAACTGAGGCTGGATGGCCATCTGTCAAAGAGAGTGCTTTGATTGTATATTCCTTTATGGCAGAAGGGGGTTGGACCAGCTGGACCCTTGTGCTGTCCTCCAACTCTATGCTTCAATGATATTATGATTATTTGAAACTGCTTGGAACATGGGCAAGGAGGAAATCTGACAGCTGCACCAAAATCTGATCACCTGGTACGAACGGAGGCTGAGCACAGCTGAAGATGCTGCTATTGCCGTCTTCCATCTGATGCCATTCTTGAGGACACTCTCAACACAGAGTTTGCCGTCTGGTATGAACTGAGATCCTACCTCATGCTTGCATAGTATAAATTTACTCTCATGTAAGTGCTGGTTGTGCTACACCTACCCTTTCTGCTGAAGACTAACATGGTGGAGCCAACCACATATCTGTGAAGGTGTTTCCGCAGTCCAAGCAAATCTAGTGGCACACAGAAGCACCAAGGATGAGTTAGACGCCACCCAAGAGTATACCACTGCATGTGCAATGGTGGCGCTGGCAGAACTCCACTTATGCAACTGTGGATTGAATATGGAAGTTATACTGTGGCCCAAATCCACAAGCATGAAGGAACTTAATATGTGCCTAAAACTTAACGTGAGCATGTGAGCTGGGGGCTTATTTTCAGACAGGAAATCTTTCCGCATTAAAGGATGCTGTCCCAACATTTGGCATAAATAGATATAAATACGGATGGTCTTAAAAGACAATAGGGTGTTTGACCAGGATCCTGGAAGACGGGGTCATGGAAAGCCACTAGGTGACTTTGGGCAAGCCACACTCTCTCAGCTTCAGGAGGAGGTGAAGGCAAATCTTCTCTGAAGAAATTTGCCCAAGAAAACCATGGGAGAAGGTTATTATATTGGACCCGATGTAGTGCAGTGGTTTGAGCATTGGAGGAAGACTCTGGAGACCAGAGACCTCTGCTTGGCCATGGTGATCTTGGGCAAGTCACACCCTCTCAGCCTCAGAAGGAGGCAAAAGCAAAGCCCTTCGGAAGAAATCTTGCCAAGAAAACTCTGTGAGAGGATCTCCATCAGCAAGAATCAGCTTGAAGGCACACAAACACAACAGCAAACGGATGGTCCTTCATCCTTTCGTGTTCCCTGCTCCCAGCCCACACTGAGTTCCAGTAGTTCCTACAAGATCTATCAGAGGGCTGTGGCAGCTCTCCCTTTCGAGGACAAGGCTTGCTTGAGCCTCCTTTTCAAGTCCTGCATGTTGGGAGATTTGGGCCGGATGAGGTGGAGCCCCCTCCGTTTCTCCCCGTTGCAGTTCCCAATCATCCGGCTCAACTCCTGGCAGAGCTGCTTAAAAGCTTCGTGGACCCCTTCGCAGTTCTCCCGGGCTGAGACCTCGGAGTAGGTGCAGCCCAGCTCGTTCGCCAGCTGGTGGCCCTCTTTGGCAGACACCTGCCGGGCTCGTAAGAGGTCTCCTTTGTTGGCCATGAGGAGCAGGGGGATGTTGGCGTTGGGGTGGATCTTCCGGATGTGCTGGTGCAAGGGACGGACCACCCGGTAGCTCTCATAGTCCGTGATGGAGTAAACAAACACAAACCCATCGGCCCAGTAGATAGAGCGGTTGATCTGCTCCTGGCAGCAGATGGTGTCATTTTCGTCCTGTTGTTGATGTCCAGAATTAAAAAAAAGATTAATGTGGGGGGGAAAGAGTGATCATGTACCCCATACATGGCCCCTGGATGGTTTGTTTTTGGTTTGTTTTTAACCACCTCCTGCCCTACTGTGCTATACAACACTAAGGCCATTTCTGCACCAGGCTGTTATAGCGCTATTATTCCACTTGCAACATCCTATGGAATCCCGAAACTGCAAACCCCAGGATTCCATAGGATGTTGCAAGTGGAATAATAGCGCTATAACAGTCTAGTGCAGAAATGGCCTAAGCATACAATTTCTGCAATATAACCACACATAAATCCCTAAATAATATTCAATTTATGGTAGCTAGCTAGCTAGCTAGCTATTTAATTAAATATCTATGAAACATTTTCCCAGCCTCACAGTTGCAGAAAACCCATCATCATGGATAGACAAATGTAACTACTCTTCAATCTCTATACTTCCCACTTATAGACTCTTGTAGGCCAAATTTGCCTAAATAGGTAGGACTGCATATGCTTAGGGAATGTTCGCTTAGTTATTAAGCAACTGTTTTATGTTAGTGTAATGTTATTGCTATGTTAGTGTTATTGTCATGGTAGTGTTATTGCCCTCCCAGCGTAATGTTAGTGTAACGTTATTGTTCTTGTGAGTTTTATGTGTATTGAGTGGACGTGTGCCAGATATTGCGCGAAAATTTGTGCTTTTTTTGTATGTCATATCTTTTCTTTTTCTTAAAATAATTTTAAAAAGTGCCTTTCTCCCAGGATGGGAACCCAAGGCAGTTTTGCAGTAACTTAAAAGAAGGTTGAGTTAAAATCTTCTTTTGCAAAAGTTAGAAAAAGAATTAAACAGTATTATATTATTAAAAACAGTCAAAACACTTTTAAAACTCAATTACAGATAAGTGATAAAAACGCACCACACTCCTTCATGCATGCCACTGCTCTATAATATAAATCTCAAAGTCCTGCTAAGGGATCATTAAAACAAACATTCCCTGCTTGATTCAATGACTTTTTTTCTGATTAGAATCTAAGGGGTGATTCTGAACAGAAGGATATCTAGTTACCATATTTTTTTAAAAGGAGAAGAAACTACTCAGTTTGTGGAGGTCTGCGCTACTTGACTTGGAAATGTACCTCAGTAGCTGATGGGAAAAAGACTCTGCAAATGAGCCATTTAGAGAAAGATTTACAGAAAAGAACAAATTGAGGTCATCTGTAGGCCACTGCAGAGAGTAGAAATTTCCCTTCATTATATCTGATCTCAGCCAAAAAAACGAAACGGATGCACTCATCGAAATGGAATGCAGTACAACAAAGGATAAAGTACTAGCCATGTTTTTTAAGGAAACCTCTCCTTAATCATTTCATTTTAATCACACACAAATAGTGACTGCGCATTTTTTGAACTCGGTTATCTTCTTGCCTTTGGCGCTTTCTTTCCAAAAATAACATTTTAGACAAAATTAAGGCACCGGAGTGTTTCCCTGGAACTCCACAATGCCATGAAAACAAAACTCCTCTAAGAATTTGCTCTGATCTTCAAATCCTGCAAAATTAAACCGTGGCAATCGGGGCCATATGATGCCTGAATAGCTACCA
The DNA here is from genome assembly GCA_948474755.1 of Ctenosaura bakeri. Lineage (NCBI taxonomy): Eukaryota > Metazoa > Chordata > Lepidosauria > Squamata > Iguanidae > Ctenosaura > Ctenosaura bakeri. The sequence goes on from CAOLHI010002334.1 coordinate 65,125, forward strand.
GCTTTAAAAAGAAATGCATGCACACATTTTGATATTTGAGATAGAACATCCTCCTCCCATTGGCTCAGGTATGGGTGGCTTCATTTGATCTTTTCAAACATAACTTTGCAAGGTCTGGAGAGTATCCGGGTGGGGAAAAGGGTAGTTTGGAGAAGGCAAAACCCTTGTTTTGAAGTCGCTCTACTTGAAAGCAGCCGTATTACCTCTAAGGAAACAAAAGGTGTGTCCTGAACTTGTAGCGAAATCTGTTCTCCATCAATGGTGAATTTGCGAGAGTACAGGGCACCTATTGAGGAACAGGGGTGAGAAAGAATAGAGCATCTTTATTTATTTACTTAATTACTGAATTCAAACTCTGCTTTTCTCCCAGGATGGGAACCCAAGGCAGTTTTGCAGAAATTTAAAAGAAGGTTCAGTTAAAATCTTCTTTTGCAAAAGTTAGAAAAAGAATTAAACAGCATTATATTATTAAAAACAGTCAAAACACTTTTAAAACTCAATTGCAGATAAGTGATAAAAACGCAGCACACCCCTTCATGCAAGCCACTGCTCTATAATATAAATCTCAAAGTCCTGCCTGAGCTAAAAAGGTTTCACCTGCAGCTGGAAAGACAGCAGGGAGGGGACCCACCAGGCCTCCTGTGGAAGGGAGTTCCACAGTTTAGGAGCAGCCGCCAAGAAGGCTTTAGCTCATGTCCTCACCAAGGACCTATAAAGAACAATGCCAAATGAGCTCTCCAAGGTTCTGGAGCTGTTTCGGAGATAGGACAGAGTTTCTACACCAAGGAGATGGAGCGTAACTTTATGCTCATGGATTTAGGTGGCTGATGTTCCACCATATTAGAGAAATGCAAATGGGGGGGGAGGCTGCCTTTTTGCTGATCGATCGGCAGAATGTCCCACTGCTTGCCACGCTTAAGTTCTGCCTTTCTCAACAGCACCAAAATCAAACCCAAGTCTCTTACCTGGAACAGACCTTTTTAACAAGGCCTTTGATTCCATCACTCAGTGTTAAGGGAAAAAACAGGACAAACTCAACTTGGCCCTGCCTCCAGGCAAGCACAATTTCTTTGATCCTGTTTCTTTCACACACACACACACGTATATATGTGTGTGTGAGAAGTGTGTCAGCCAAAGTCATTCCCCTGATCCTCTTCCATCAGACTAGATATAATAGTGTCTAAAAAAGAGTACCAGCGGGGTGGCAGGAGAATCATAAATAATGAGGCTTTCATTTCTTGTTTTCAAGACCAGAGGGAATGAACTCAAAACATGAACTTTCATAGCCTCCAACATTTTCCAGATGACAAAAAAGGATGCCTGTGGTCAAGCAACATCAGCGTGTGGGCAAGACGGCAAAAGTTATTAACGAGGTAGAACAAACAAGCTGGGAGAGGCTGCCGCAATTTGCTTTTGCCTGAGCCTGCAGGGAAGGGCAAGATTCCTACGCTTCCTGTTGAGTTAATAGAATGCAAACTACAGCTGACCCTCCACATTTTCTGCTTTGACTTTCATGGATTTGATTATTTGCAACTTTCCCCAGCTCCTGCCCTCCCTGTGCATCTTTTCCAGGGGAACCTTCTCTCTCAGCGGCTCTGATTAGGCTGAGCAGTCCTTTAAAAACCCACCTTTGGACTTCTTCCTCCTCCACCTGGCCAGCTTGCAGCCAAATTTCTCAGCACCACAAACCCTCCCATATACCCAAGGAAGGAAATGGAAAAGGGAATGCAAATCTAGGGCCACCACACCAACCCACCCCCTTTCCCTCTCCTTTCCCTGACCTGGTTTGGATCTTGCGTGCCCACCCTCCCCACCATGCCTCAGCCCCCGCATTTTGATATTTATGATTTTTCTATTTTTTTGTTAGAGTCTTCTGCCCCTAACCTTAGCAAATATGGAGGGATGACTGTACTTTTGCACTTTGGACTTAGTTTGCAGCAACTGAAGTAAGTTGAGGGCAAAGGATGAAAGGAGGTGGAGTACAGAAGAACTGGGACATTTTACATACAGGTGAAAAAGTAGGAAGGCACAAGATTAATTGGGACTGTCCTTGCCATATTGGGACAGTGAGAGGATATGCACCTTCCACTTACTTGTTGTGTTGTTGCTGTGTCCCTTCAAGTTGTTTCTGACTTAGGTGACCATGTGGCAAACCTATCACAGGGTTTTCTGGGGGCTGAGAGTCTGTGACACACCCAAGTTCACCCAATGGGTTTCCATAGCTGAGTAGGGAATTGGCCCACCCAAGTAGTAATCAAGGCTGACCTTGCTTAGCATCCAAGATCAGACAAGATCTGGTGCCTTTGTGTGCACGTAGCTACCATATTTGCCAGTGTATAAGACGTGCCAGCATATAAGACGCACACCATTTATATGCCAAGAAATATTATTTGCCCACATATAAGATGCACTGGCGTATAAGTCACACACCATTTTCAAATAGTATTTTTCAGGGGGAAAAGTGAGTCTTATACGCCAGCAAATAGGGTATGTGCCTACAAGTCATCTGTTGAGTTATCGTGTCTCCATGAATTTCATAGGCTTTTCTTAGGCAAGGAATACTCAGAGGGGGTCTTGCCAGCTTCTTCCTTAGAAACATAGCCTACAGCACCCTGGTAGAAGGAACAGATAACCTAGCCTACCTGCATCTAGACAGAAAGTGAGTGCACAGCACTGTAGAACGTGAAGGCACAGAGCCAGGGATGTAAGGAGGAATCTAAGTTAATACACAGACCCTCTGGCAAGTCTTTGCAAGTTGCAGCAAGAACTCAATTAGGCCATGGAAACTGTAGCAAGCTGCAGTGATCCTAGCTGAGCCAGAGATCTGCAAGCAGCACTTTTCTCTTGTCTAGATCTGAACCCAACAAACTGGGGAATTTGCACTCTCACCTCCTTCTCAAGGAGTTTTCTCACAAAAACTGGAGACTCAGAGCCAGGCTGTGAGATCTGGCAAGCCTACAACACACACCTTTTGACACCCTGGCCAGGAGCTGGAGTAAAATGCGGTCCGTTTGAATGGAAAACTGCATTGACTGTCATTCAAAACCTACCGGTGTTGGCCTCATAGTCTCCGATAAACCTCTTGGTGAGAAAGCGCACAATCAAGGCTGAAAAAGAAGAAAAGAGTTGGAGCCCTTTTAACGGGAGTTCCTACTTTAGTTTAGAAAGACAAAGGCCATTTCCACACTAGCCTGTTATAGCGCTATGATTCCACTTTCAACATCCTATGGAATCCTGGGGTTTGCAGTTTCGGGAGGGGCCAGGATTCCATAGGATGTTGAAAGTGGAATCATAGCGTTGTAGCAGGCTAGTGCGGAAATGGCCAAAGAGAGGCGTGGGAACACATAACTCCCTATATTTAACAGATATAAACTGGGACACATGTGGCCAAGCAACATCAGAGTATGGCCCAGATGGCAAAAGGTATGAAAGAGGAAGAACAGAGAGGCTGGGAGTGGCTGCAGCAGTTTCCTTTTGCCTGAGCTTACTGGGAAGGGCAAGATTTTGTCCCATTCCTCTCCTTTTGCTCCTTCTCAGTTAATGGAGTGCAAACTACTTTCCAACTCAGTTTGCAGCAATTGAAGTAAGGTAAGGGGAAAGGGGAAGGAGGAGAGAGGAACTAGGTCATTTTTAAAAAAGCCAGAAAGGTGGGATGACAGAGGATTAATCAGGGCTGTTCCTGCCAAAATGGGAGAGATGGAAGGTGTGGGGATGTGTTCAGCCGAGCACAGCAACTGCACTGGGCCAGAAGGTCCATGCAAGATTCTGGAAGTTGTTACCCAAAAAAAGTAAATTCTCCAAGCTCTGGACCAGATGCATGTCTTGCAATCATTTCCTTCATCAGTCTCCGAAATCACGTTGCTCTTTTCTACTGTCTTTCTTGTCAGGGTTATTCTATTTTAAACAGCCTTTTAAAAGCTGTTTTAAATTAATGCTTTCCATATGATGGTTTGTTTGATTAGTTTTTAACTTCTGGGTTAAAAACACAAAAGCACACTGTATTTTGTTTTAACTTGCGTCGCGAACTGCCTTGGGTCCCCCATTGGGAGAAAGGCAGGCTATTAAATAAATAAATAAATAACTATTGTTAGCCCAAATTTTCAAAAACCTGGGACCTTTTCACACCACACAACCACAGTGCTGTGATTCTCCTTGAAACACCATGCCTGTATCTCTTGGGCTGAGAATTCAAAATAGTTCATGCAACTACAAATCCCAAGATTCTATAGGATGGAACTATGGCAGTTAAATTGGAATCAAAGTGCTGTAATTGTGTAATGCGGAAGGGACCATGAAGCCGGTCTTTCAGGGCAATTCCATATACTCCATAGCAGCAGTCCTTGGTCTACCTCTCAGTAAATGCTTGGAAGGGTTCCTTCTTCAGACTTCTGACATAGACTCTGGACTCTCTATTCTGGTAACTGTAGTCTAAAAAAGGAACTTTTCTAAGCATTGTGTTCAGTATACAGCCAACAAGAGCTGCACCTAATCCAAGCCCTTTGTTTCATGCATCATAGACACATATAAATATTTGAAAGCATGCATTGGTCGCAATCAGACATTGTATTTTTAAGTAAATCCCTGATAGCCCCTTAATGTGTGAAGTGGCATTAAAGACACTAAAAATGGTCCTTTAACAAACAACAAGAGAATAAAATGATTGGACTCTGGCCTTCTTACAACATGCCTTCTTGATTTTAAACTTTCACAGGCTGCTGTAATCACGACCAATTCACAATACCTTCACTAGACAAGGGCTAGAAACATTGGGCTTTAAAACATTATTGCTAGAATTCTCCAGATTCTAATTTTAGCCACAGAAAAATTAGTCCCAGATTCTCCAGCCTAGCCTATACTAATGCAATTTCCATGACACGTATGGGAAATTATTTATGGCTCACAAGACAACCACCACACACTGGTGTGTAACTTATCAAGGGCCATTTCCGCACTAGCCTGTTATAGTGCTATGATTCCACTTTCAGCATCCTATGGAATCCTACGGTTTGCAGTTTCAGGAGGGGCCACCCGGTCCATGTTTTGAGTTCACTGCAGAGCGTATGACTGCTGAGTGTAAAATGGACACAGGTTTATTAACTCCACATAACTGAATAATCACAACCAATGATTTCTTTAAAGATTTAACTGCCTCTAAAATAAAACACACTCTTAAAAGTGTGCACCAATGCATGGCTGCTCCAAAGCAAGACCCGTTAAGTTCAGTGGGACTTACTTCCAGGAGATTGTTATGCACAGGACTGCCGGCATGTTCTTTTCACGATGTGATAGTTATGAATTCCTGTCTCTGTTTATTATTCTTGCCTGCTTGTTTATCATACTAATAATTTGCATTTTAATTCCCACCAGGCTCATATTTATGGTCTTTCTCACGGCTTCCTCACTTCTCTATGGAAGCTGGGAAAGACATAGGCCATTTCTGCACTACACTGTTATAGTGCTATTATTCCATTTTCAATACCCTGTGGAAATCTGGGGTTTGGAGTTTTCTGAGGCCATAGAGCTCTCTGGTTGAGAACTCTAAATGCCCCTCCCTAAACTACAAACCCCAGGATTCCATAGGAGGCTGAAAGTGGAATAATAGCACTATAACAGTGTAGTGTGGAAACAGTCATAGCTTCCAACTCTTCACAGATGAAAACCAGGACACCTGTGGCCAAGCAACATCCATGTGTGTTCAGGATGTCAGAAGTTATTAAGAAGGAAGAACAAACAATCTTCCAGAGGCTGCAGCAGTGTGCTTTTGCCTGATCCAACTGGGAAGGGCAGGATTCTGCCTCCTCCTCCTCTCCTCTCCCCAGTGCTGAGTTCATGGAGCGCAAACGTCCCGTCGTTTGGGGCAACACCTTGTGGGAGGACATGGCAACCAGGTCTTCTCTTCTGTAGCACCAAAACTGAGGAATAATCTTTCCCTGGTTCCCCAATCTGGTTCCTTTTACATCTGTACCTGTTTGTGGTTCCAAACGGTTTTAAACTGGGTTTAACAAGTTTTAAGTGGTCTCCTTTTAACCTCGTGCATTGTCTGATATATTTTTAGCATGTTTAGATTATTTTCTACTGTTTGAAATGGTTGATGTATGCCTCTCCTCCTGGCTGTTTTATACCTCTGGAAGGAGAGCATCAGCTTGGAAGGAAGAAGAGACGGGGAGTGGGGAGTGTTGCAATCGTGAATCAGAGGGCATGGGAAGAGGTCAAGCAACTGTCCCCTAGGCTGAAAATTTTCCCAGGCAAACGTCTCACCCGCTCGGGCTCATATTACCTTGGGAAACACACATTTGAGAGTTCACGTTTGCTAAAGCAACAAAGAGGTCCACTTGACATCATTTTCAGATTGCATTCTTAGGTGTCTGCTGGTTTCATTCCTCTCCACCCCACCCCCCCTATTCTGGCAGGCCTTTTTAATTTTTTCATTTAATTTTATCATTTTATAATAATTTATTTCATAAATCTAGCTAGCCAGCTAGCGATCTCTCCTACCCTCTACCATAGAATCTCTAGGAAACATACAATAAAACTGGTTTAATGAAATGAAAACAATTTAACGTGGTAGAAAAAAAATATAGTAGACTAAAAAGAATTATACTAACAGCATATCCAACCATTTCTGTACTACATCTTGTTTTCACTAATTTTTGGCAATATTTCCCCTGGGTCAAAAACTGGATTCTGGGCCAAATGACATTCCCATCCCTACTTAAAGGCTAGTAACAATATTTTAATACACACAAACACAGATGTGAGTGCGTGACTGTGTGTGCATTCATGTCTGTCTCAATGTGTGCAAATTTTATGTACATTTTTTGTAGTCCTCTGTCCTCCTTTGACCTTTTCTGGAAGGGAAGCATATCAATAGCTATCCTACTCATTCCAGGATATGTCCTCAAAATTCCTGCAGAGCACAAAAGGCTTGTGATTAATATGGAGACAACCCCCTTTCACATAAAAACCCTTGAGTTGTTTTTTTGTTTTTAACCACAGTTGCAGTTTTATATGTCCATCCTGCTGTTCTTCCAAGAGCCTGGCATTAACAAATTATCTGCAATATAATTACCTATCACTTATTAGCTTTTGGTGGAAATAAAGCTACAAGGAAATCTCATGGTATTAACAAATTATCTGCAACATAATTACCTCTCACTAGTTACTTTTTGGTGGAAATAAAGCTACAATGAAATCTCACTAACAAAGCAACAGTAACATGTTACTGTTACTTTTGTAAATGAGATTTCATTGTAGCTTTATTTATTAACATGTTACTGATCCACGAAGAAACAGCTTCTAGATACTTTTTTAAAAAGTTGCTTTGAAAGGGCTGGCTGAGGAATCTGGGAGTTGTAGTCCAAAAAGTAGCTTTCCCATGCTTAGGGGGGATGTAAAGCTAATTCATGGAGTCCATTGTTTGCACGCAGGATGTACTGCAAGGTTTGACCCCCATGTCTCCAGCAAAAGATGAGAGGTGAGAACCTTCTCGGATGGAGACCGTGGACAGTGCATACAACAAGACAAATAGTGTTGGAGATGCTGATCTAAGGCATCTTTCCTGTGTGTGTCATGAGTCCCTGCAGGAGCTCAGTGGCCCTGACCCTGCTCTGGATGCAGAAGGTCCCAGGTTCAATCCCTGAGACATCCCCCATTGAAAGCATCAGGGAGCAGATGATGGGAAAGGACCTTCCCTCTGCCCAACAGAGCAGCCAGTGGCCAAGGTCCTTTCCCACCCTCTGCTCCCTGATGCTTTCAATTGGTTCAGACTGCAAACCCCAGGATTCCATAGGATGTTGAAAGCGGAATAATAGCACTATAACAGGCTAGTGCAGAAACTCCCCCATAACCTTCCCATCACATCTCCCTGGAACGTAGTACGAAGTATCACAAGTATCTCCCAGGGCCATAGCAAAGCCCTGACCTTTCCCCCGATGATTCATTTGCTCAAAAATCTCTAGCCAGGAGGTTGCACGGGGGCAACGCAAAACATCTCATTAACCTTTATGTCCTGAAAGATAAACACAGCCTTGGCTCATTATTTCTATCAAACGTTAACAGAAAAACCAGACATCTGCTAGGCCTTGTGGGAGAGGTGAAAAGAGGGAAGGGAGGTAGAAAGAGAGATGGAAGAGAGACGGGGAAAGAAGGAGGGAAGGATGGAGGGAGGGAAAAGGGAAGGAAGGGAAGAAGTAAAGAAGGCTTGGCTCATTATTTCTATTAAACCTTAACAGAAAACCAGAGAGCTGCTGGGCCTTATGGGAGAGGTAAAACGAGGGAAGGGAAATGGGGGGATCATTTCTGCACTAGACTGTTGTAGTGCTATTATTCCACTTTCAACCTCCTGTGGAATCCTGTCGTTTGCAGTTTAGGGAGGAGCATTTAGAATTCCCAGCCAGACAGCTCTTTGGCCTCAGGAAACTGCAAACTCCAGAATGCCACAGGAGGTTGAAAGTGGAATAATAGCACCATAACAGCGCAGTGTGGAAATGGCCAGGGAAGAGAGAGGAGGAAGAGGGAAGGGAGGGAGGGAGTAAAGAAGGAAAGAGAGGAGAGGAGTTGCAATAGGAGGAAAATGAAGAGGAGGAGGAAAATAGGTGTAGAAAAAGAGGAGGAACAAAGAAGAAAAGGAAGAAAGGGGATGGAGAGGAGGAGGAGGAGGGGGAAAGGATGCAGAGAAAGAGGAAGAACAAAGAAGAAAAGGAAGACAGGAGATGGAGAAGAGGAGGAGGAGGAGGGGAAAGGATGCAGCCAAAGAGGAAGAGGAAAAGGAAAAGGAAGACAAGAGATGGAGAAGAGGAGGAGGAGGAGGGGAAAGGATGCAGAAAAAGAGGAAGAACAAAGAAGAAAAGGAAGAAAGGAAATGAAGACGAGGAGGAGAAGGAGGGGAAAGGACACAGCCAAAGAGGAAGAAGAAAAGGAAGCCAGGGGATGGAGAGGAGAAGGGAAGGCGGAGGCTGGTCCAGAGGGTCGCCTTCCCTCCGGGGGGCTCACCCGTCTTGCCAACGCCGCTGCCCCCCAAGACGACCAGTTTGATGATTTTGTTGGGCGCGCAGTCCACCGCCGGGTACTCGGGGATGGGAACCAGGAGGAAGTTGGCGGAGTACTGGGACATCATCGTATTCCCCGCCAGGAAGGGCATGCCAGGGCTGGAGGCTTCGAGGGAGGGGTCCGCCTGCCCGGTGGGAAAGAAAGAGGAGGGTGTGGGGGGGGAGGAGGAAGAGGGGGGAAATGCCCCCCGATCTGCCTGGCCTCTCCTCTCCCGAACAATTGAAAGGCCGGGCGGCGCTTTCATGGGAGCCGCATTTCGGGAGAAGAAGCCAAGCGGCTGCGTCCCTGCAGAGACTTTCCCCCAAAGCTGCTGCTGCTCCGACGGGAACTTTTTGATCAGTGAAAACTGACTCCTGCCTTTCTCAGCCAATCAGGCGCCTCGGCATGAAATTCCACGAGTTGGGACATAAAGTCCGGGCCTCCTGGAAACAGCACGCGCTCCCCTCCCCTCCCCTCCCTCTTTTACGGGTTGCAGCTCTGGAAACCCCGGCCAGCCCGAGATGCTATCCGAGCTCCCCTTTCAGAGCTTTGCGCTCTGGTGCCTTGCCTCTCTCGCAGCTCGGAGGGGCTCCGGCTTGCTGGGTCCCTGCGGTGCAAACGTCTTTGCAGGGGTTTAAAGCACCCGCCGCCCCCGCAGAACAAGGGGGACAGAGAGGGCTGCAAAATCTGCCAACTTTTCTCAGACCCCCGGTGCAATTCATCACCGGAGGCAGCGCCTTTCAGGTGATGAATTGCAAAGACCCTTATTCGGGGTGCAGTAATGGGGGGCTGGTCTATCAACTCTCAGTGCAGAGGAAACTTCCAGTCACGTCCGGAGACTGAAGAAGGAATGGAGCTAAGCTTTCAAGAGTACTACCCATCAGTCTTGTGTGTATGTGCCTTCAAGTTACTGTCAACTTACCACCACGCCATGAATTTCAGAGAGTTTTCTTAGGCAAGGAATCCTCAGAGATGGTTTTGCCAACTCCTTTCTCTGATAGGTAGCCTACAGCAGTTGGTATTCCTTGGTGGTCTCCCATCCAAGTACTAACCAGGACTGGTCCTGCTTAGCTTCCAAGATCAGACAGGATCTGTTGCTGTTAAGAGTATGTCTGTGCATGTGTGTGTGTGCACCCACATGCACCTTTGAGTCACCTATTTATGGTTTCCCCGTGACTTTTATTGGGTTTCCTTAGGCAGAGAATACTCAGAGTTGCTTTTGCCAGTACCTTTGTCTGAAATAAATCCTGCAGATTATCTGAAAGACTGTGTCTCCCCATACGAACCTGCCAGACTTTTAAGAAGGCTTTCTCTTGGTCCTGTTACCATCACAGGCTTGCTTGGCAAGAGTAGCTGCTCCTACTCTCTGGAACTCACTGACGCAGGAGGCTCGGCTGGTCGCTTTCCTTTCACTGGGAGGCAAAGACCCACTCCTTTTCTTAAAGCAGGCTTTTGATGTGTAAGCATGGGAGCTTCTCACTCAAATGGTTTATTTACCTTTTAAAACTTATGTATACTCTAAAATGATTTTCTACTGTTTTATGAGGTGATTTTAATTTTTTAAGTGACTGTTGTTTTTCAACTGACTGTCTCTGGGAGCAGCCGTTGGCCTCCTTTGAGAGAAAGGCAGCACAGACATGAAATGAATAAATAAATAAATCCAGCAGCTGATATCCATTGGCCGTCTTCCATCCAAGTAGTAACCGGGGCTGACTTTGCTTCGTTTCCAAGATCTGATAGGATCTAATGTCTTCGCCAACTGATTACTAGAGGAAACATTTTTATACTCTGTGATGGAGACTTCAGATTCGAAACCAGGTGTGAGAATTCTCTGGCCCTAGCTGGCACAGGCATATGGTCGGGAGTGCTGGGAGTTACAGTCCAACAACAGATGGAGAACGGATAGATTCCTGACTTTGCCTTGGACTATGCAACTTCTGAACAGGATTTCACCCCTCGTCACATCAGCCAGAACAAAGAGCCTTTTCCACAATGTGCTATCTCACAAAAAGCCCCTGCGAAGGACTTTTCTGCATGACGGCCCCGTATGCGTAAATCACCCAGTGTTTTCCAAGTGTTTTCTCTTGACGTTTGAGGATCTTTGACCTCTACCTCTCCCTTCCTCTCACTCATATGTCAAGAGTGCATTGAGCTGGATGGACACATTCTGGAGCAGATTTTAAACTGACTACGTGTAGAACGGATGGGTGTTTTAATTGTGAGGCGTTCTTTGGGGACGTGTGGGAAAATGGACTTGTGGCGGAGGTATGAAATGCAGCTAAGAGGGAATGAATATTTTTCCTCCTGGTCTTCCTTTGTGATTTACAGAGACCCTTTCAAACTCTCTGTTCTTTTGCCTGTGCAAAGAGCACAGAGTTTTCCCAGTGCAATTTAAGGGCAATTGCTATAAAGCACGTTGAGGAGTCTCTGGTCCAAAGAACTATCAAAATGTTACTTTTGGAGCTGCTTTGGTGCTTGAGGCTATCTGGGTGTCAAGCAAAATACATAATGAAAAACACATTTAGAAAAACCAAAAATGCTTCAGCCAAGGGCAACATGGGTTTCAATAATAATAATGCGGCAGACACAAACAGAAAAGCTGCTCCTACAACAGGCTTCCCCAATTCGGAATACAGTCTAAATCTTAGACTTTCTTCCGGGTTCCTTTGTTGATAATTATTCTAGACTGTCTTTCAGCAATAACTGTGGGAAGAGAAGAACGGGGCTTCACAATAGCTACTCCCAAGCTCTAGAACTCCCTTCCTCGGGAGGTTAAACTGACCACTGTTGTCCTTCTCTCAGGAGGTAAATACTTTTTAAAAATAAATTATGACAGGCTGCTGGGAACTGACTCTAAGGACAGGGCTGTGCCTTTTTTTAATGACTCAGTTTTTAATGACTCAGTCTTATCAACCACAAATTACTTTTCTATTCTGTAGCTAGTAACAGGAATGATTTACTTTTAGATTGTTTACAAATCCTCCTCTAAGAAAAGAGAAAGGGCTGCTCAAAGAGCTCAGAAAGAATATATAAATCACAGAAGATCTTTCAACTTGACCGCTAGAAGTGCTTTGAATGCACTTGTTGAGAAAAAGCAGGTGTGTTTCCAGGAGAGATTATACTTCAAAGAGTGGCCAAAGGCCAGGAACAGCGATCCTCTCTTCTTACACACTCCAGGGACAATCCTGAGATTAAATTTGGGACTTAACTTTCCTTTTGAGTTGGCAGTAGGGCTGGTATCTCTTGCAAATCCTCTTCCAGAACCCCATGGAGACACAGCCATATGGAATCATCCCTGACAACCAGATCTGGAAGCAATAGAGAATACCTTTATTTCCATCTTCCCATGCCTTTCATACTTGGGTGAGTAATGGTGACAACCAGTGACTTCCATGTCTGGTTGAAGGGGCAGTGAATCCACACTGGGTTTTAATCCAAACTTCAAAAGCAGCTATCCAAGGTCTGGAACCATGCCCATTTCCACACTACACTGTGACAGTGCTGTTATTCCACTTTCAACATCCTGTGGCATCCTGGGGTTTGCAGTTTAGGGAGGGGCCTTTAGAATCCTCAGCCAGAGAGCTCTTGGGCCTCAGGAAACTACAAACCCCACAATTCCACAGGAGGTTGAAAGTGGAATAATAGCACTACAACAGTGTGGTGCGGAAACAGCCCATATCTCCCCCTCCAAATAGATTCAGAAGCTTGCATAGTTCTTTTAAAGTTCAGACTTAAATCCAGCACAGACTTAAACTTCAGACTTAATCTCAGCACAGATTCACTACTCTCACTGATATGGCAACCACCAGCTGACATTAGAGAGTGATACTGAAGTGAAAGCGCTTTCCTGGGAAGTAATTATCATACCTCCTTGCTCCTGAGTTCTTTACAAACAAGTGGCAATTTTTAGGATGGGAGATCTCAACTTTTGCCCATCTAGATGGTTTGGACTTTAATACCCATAATCTTTCAAGTTGGAAGGCCATGTTTGCTGGGTCTTCCAAGATTCAAAACCCCAAACATGGGCAAGGATAGAGACTGAGAATTGTTTTGGAGGACTGATAGCTCAATTCCATACACTCAGTCCTGTAGAATTCATTGTGTGGCTTTCCTCTTAGGGAATCCGGCCGGCCCCTCCCGAAACGGCAAACCCCAGGATTCCATAGGATGTTGCAAGTGGAATCATAGCGCTATAAGAGTCTAGTGCGGAAATGGCCTTGGAAATAATGGTTGGCTTAATGTAATGGTAATTTTCTGCATGCCCGAGAACCAGCATGGCGTAGTGGTTATTGTGCTCAGGTCACCGGATGTGGGCCCTGCGGATGTTACAGGAGTGATGTCACAAGGCGGGAAGTTACAATAAAAAGTGATTAGTTAAGAACAATGAAAACCAGCATGGGGTAGTAAAGTGGGTAGTCAAAGATCAGACCCTTTTGGTTAGAAAAAAGTAAATGTTTATTGTGCACAATGTCCCAGCGAGATACTTCTCAAAAGTCTGGGCCCCGCCTCCTTACATTCAGAGCAATTTATACATCTCCAATACAAATACATCACATGGTCAAGAAAAGAAAACTGACACGTACAAATGGTTCCCACCATTCTCCTGCATAATCTTACAAATGTTGCAAAGCGTAGTGAGGCACATTCCATCCTCCCCAACATTCTGTCTCACAGAGTACCACTGTCTTCCTTTCATACACAGAGAGATTTCAATTGCAGAGGAAATTAACTAATTTTCCTCACTTCCTGAGGTCATCTAGGCTGACCCGAAACTGCACATCCACTTCAGTAGTGGTTTGAGGGTTGGCCATGGAAACTGACCGGGTGGCTCTGGGCATGTCACACACTCTCAGCCCCAGAAAACTCTGTGAGAGGGTCCCTTTCGGGTGACTATGGGCATTTCCACACTACCCTGTTATAGTGCTATGATTCCACTTTCAACCTCCTTGGGGGAATCCTGGGGTTTGTAGTTTCCTGAGGCCCAAGGCTCTCTGGCTGAGAATTCTCAAGGCCCCTCCCTAAACTGCAAACTCCAGGATTCCACAGGAGGTTGACAGTGGAATCATAGCGCTAGAATAGTGTAGGGCAGAAATGGCCCCTAAGTCTGAAACTACTGGAAGGCAGACAAGAGCAACAAGAAGCTAAAAACACCCAAAAGTTGAGACTGAAAACCCAGATAAAGGAGAGGAAGAAGCAAAAAAAAAAAAAAAGAGGCCATAAGAGCAACGCACCCCACAGCCACACTACACTGTTATAGTGCTATGATTCCACTTTCACCCTCCTGTGCAATCCTGGGGTTTGTAGTTTCCTGGGGCCAAAGAGCTCCCTGGCTGAGACTTCTGAATGCCCCTCCCTAAACTCCAAACCCCAGCATTCCACAGGAGGTGGAAGGTGGAATCATAGCACTATAACAGTCTAGTGCAGAAATGAAGCAGCAGCAGCAGAGGCGACTGCCAGCCTCCTTCCTCCCTGGAGCGAGAAGATGAGGAAAATGAGGGTAGGAACGATGGCGCGCCGGAACCTTTGTTCCGGGCCCGCGGGAGGAGGCCGGGGCCTTTTGCGCGGCGCGCCCCCGCCCGGCCGGAGCGCTTTCGGCGTGGCGCCACCTGCGGCTGCTCCGGCGGCGAGTTGGGCGGCGGGGACCCAACATGGCGGCGGCGGCGGCAGGAGGCGGCGGCGGCGGCTTCGTGTCCTCGCCGGGCGGATGGACATACTGATGACGGTCCGGAGACTCGCCTCCATCTGTACCATGGTGAGGGGGGCGGGGAAGGGGCGCGGGAGGAGGGGGCCCGTCGTCTCCCCGGCCCGCCCCCCGGCCAGGGACCCCGCCCCACCCCCGGGACCCGCCGCGGAGAAGTCCCTGCAGGCCTCCCCCCTCGCTCCTTCCCCTTAGGAAGCACCAGGCCCCCCTGCCCCGCCCCGCCCCCAATTATGTATTTGGGCGCCCCCTCCTCTCTCTCTCCTTGGGTCAAATTGGGGGGTGGGGGAGGCTTTGAAGTTGGGGGGAGGGATGTAAAAATTAGGGCTCCCCTCCCTGCTCCCCAGGATCCGGCTGATCCATTTTTTTCAGCCCCATCCCGGCCTCTTCGCCCGCCCTGCATGCCCTGCGTGGTCTCTGAGCATGTGCAGAGCGCCCTCCCTCTTTGGAAAAGCAGGCGGTCCTTTTGCAAAGAAGGCACCTCTTGGCCCCTGCTCACCGATGCAGCAGGTAAGAAGCGCTGGGAGGAAAGGGTGCCTCTGAGCATAAAATGCCTCTTGCTCCCACCCATGGAGACAGGAAAATGTCCTGAGGGAAGGGTGCGAAGCCTGTGGTGGCCTTTGTGCCTTTTCTGGCTTGGCCTTGGCTGTCTTTGGCCAGCAGAGAAGGGCGATGGGGGCCATTTGCCAGCCGTGGATGGAATCCCTTCCTGCTCATTTCCATATCACCCCATCTCTGCCTTGCTAAAAATATACCTCCCAAGGTTGATAGAAATCATAGAATCATAGAAATGTAGAGTTGGAAGAGACTCCAGTGGCCATCCAGTCCAACCCATTCTGCCATGCAGGAACACCCAGCCTCTACTGAAAAACCTCCAAAGAAGGAGACTCCACCACACTCCATGGAGGCAGCAACAGATTCCACTGCCGGACAGCCCTGACCATCAGGAAGTTCTTCCTGAGGTTCAGGTGGAATCTCCTTTCCTGCAGCTGGAATCCATTGCTCCTTGTCCTGGTCTCTGGAGCAGCAGAAAACAAGCCCGCTCCCTCCTCGACATGGCATCCCTTCAAATATTTAAACATTATTTCCAAGGCATAGCCCTCCCTTTTGGCTCTGCAGCTTTGCTGCCAATTATGATTTTACTCTTACCATCCCTGCTTTGCTTCCTCCCTCTCAAGGTACCTTTTCACAAAGGTAACTTTTCCTTCTTTGGTCTGCATACACTGTCACCAGAGGACCCTTTATGTTTGCATTGAATTATTTTTTTTTAATAAGGAATAGTACTTAATTGGGAACCTGGAGTGCAATTGGGAACTGTGTTCCCTGGTGGAAAATGCATGGCTTGACCATAATAACCTACGTGCTCATTTTAATGTGTTTTCTCTTGAGTCACTGCTTTTTGAGTAAGAATTGCACAATAGGTGGAACAGGAGGCAGAAAGTGGAGAGGTCAGATTTTGAAAGTGGAGGAATTTATTTCTTCCTGAATGTTCTTATCTCTTATTCAATAGCAATAGCATTTATTTCTATACCACTTATCAACTGAGTGTTATCTAAGCGGTTTACAATGTGTTTTAGCTAATTGCCCCCAACAAGCTGGGTACTCATTTTACCGACCTCCAAAAGGATGGAAGGCTGAGTCAACCTTGGAGCCTGTTCATTTCTGGGCATTCTCTCTTCAGACTCTTTATTTCCTGATGAACATCGTACCTGGTGTTAAATTGGTGCCTCTCTTTTCCTGCCTCCAAACTGAGTGATGGTTTCTGCATTGGTGCTTGCATTGACCCATGGATAAGTTGACCCAGATTTTTTGGGTCAGCTGGTTTTCTATTTATCTATTTTCTGCTGATCAATTGGCTTTCTATTACTGTATAAACTCATGTATATGTTTACAATTTTTGGTCACGATAAATGCGTGACATCTCTTAGGAGGTGATATGTATGGCAAGGAATTATGCAAAAGACAGAAAAATTGATATTTTACAAGAGAGATTCCATGGGAAGTCATAACGCAAGCCCTTGCCTGGTGATAGAGATCATTTATGTGTGCCCTTCTAGCTGCATAGGACTATGGCTTTGGTGTGTAGTCACACATTGCAGCCACCTTGGCTGAAGCAAAGTAGGTCTGAGTCTGGTCCATCCCTCAGGGAGAGAGAGTCTTGCCTGTCATGGAAGAAAATTGGGATACAGATATAATGGGTGGTAAATCAAATTATAATGACACTTAGTGTTAAACACAAAGTTTGCTACCATGATCATTGTGTACTTTCTCAGTCCAAGCAACAGATGGAGGGCTGCAGTCAGGAAGAACTGCTTTGTAATGTAATGTTGTATTTTTCACACAAGGTCCAAGGTGCAGTATCTGAACTTGCCACTTGGGGGACTCAGGAAGCATTTTCCTGCAGTTTTCAATAGCAAAGTAGTAACTTGTTAGCAACAACTAGCTCAGCAAGTTACCTCTCTGGGCTGCAGTAACAGTAAAAAGGCAATGACCTAATAGGTGGTCAGAGTAATGACTAAAGTAGTTATTTCTTTTTAAAAGTACCATTCTAGGCTGCAGTCATGAAAATGAAATTGAGTTCTATTGCATGCCAAGATGTTCTGTTAACTATTTTCAGGGCTAAGCGATTTTATGGCCCAGTATAGGTGGGATGTAAAAAAGTGTCAGTTTTCTGGTGTCTGTGTGTGAGATGATGTTTGTTTGCTTGTCTGACGTAGCGCATGAGAGGGAGACAGATTCTGAGTGAGATACTTTGTTTGTACTAATATGCTTGGATGATACAACTTTTGTGTAGCTTTTACCTTTTTGCTTTCCCTTTTATCTTCCCTCTGACAGCCCTGACAGTTCCCACTGTTTGTTTTCTTTGCTTACTGTGTTTACATCGCACCTTCCCTCCCTCTCCAGCTTGTGATAAATGTTGCCATTGTGGCTTCTCTTCCTATTGCTGCTATAAATAAGTGCAGAGTTTGGGATGCGTCCTGAGAACAATTTGGTCCTTTGCTGGTGCATCCAGAATGCGTTCTGCAGCCAGCTGAGCTGAAGGGCAGAGATGACTTGCTTTCCCCCAAATTAAGGGGGGATGTGTTGGATGAATTTGCTTGTCTCTGAGGCTGGCTGAAACCCAAGTTTCATGGAGGAGTGTATATTCCTTCCCACATGACTGCACTTAGAAATTGGGAAATGTTTCTCCAATAGCCGAGATGCGCACGTTTACATCTTTTTTCCCCTGATTGAAAATAAGGATGTTCACTCCAGCAAGCCCTTGAAAGGTCAGCCTTGGATTTCTGCATCGGTCACTGCTCTGGGTTAGAGTCTGGACTGCCAAGTTGCAGCTGACCTCTGGGGATGAGTCACTGAAAATATGTAGTTTGGATCCTACCAGGGTGACAGAGAGGGAACTGAGCATGAGACGACTTGGAGAGATTGGAGAGAGGCAAAGGAAGAGCAGTGACTCAGACAAAGAGACAACAATTAAATTTCTGTCTTGTCCGTCTCGCTGCTAACTCAGGGTACCCTGGTACAGTTGTGTGCCCTGTTGCATGTTTCTGGTATAGTAATTTAGAGCTGATTTCTGCCATGAAATCCTTGAAATAAAAGAAGCAGAACATACCTGAGGTGTGGGGGCTTATAGGTTTCAGCCTGTCTGGACCCAGCAGTATTTAGGTGTTGGCTTCAAAAAAAACAAAGCAGTAATGAACATCTTTGTTATATTCTTCGACCACAGAGATCAGTGTAGGCTATCCCATATTTCAAAAATCTGATTCATTTCAGGCTGCAGTTCGGCGCTTTACCTTCCGGTAAGCTCCATGGGAACAAAATTTTCCATACCTTGACTCAGTCATAAATCAGAATGGAGTCTGTAGTCAAGAAGTCAGTTCCTAGTTACATTTTCCATACTAGGCTCAGTCATTAATCAGAATGGAGACTGCAGTCAAGAAATTAGAAGTCGACTAGGATTTGGAAGAGCAGCTGTGAAGAAACTTGACCGGATTCTCACATGGAAAGATACATCATCAAATGCTAAAGTTAGGATTGTAATTTTCTGAGGCCAAAGAGCTCTCTGGCTGAGAATTCTAAAGGCCCCTCCCTAAACTGCAAGCCCCAGGATTCCATAGGAGGTTGAAAGTGGAACAATAGCACTATAACAGGGTAGTGCAGAAATGGCCTGTGTTAATTTTACAGAGGACACGTGGCTAAGTGAACTGAAACCAATACTTTAATTTGATATTTGGGTAGGGCACAGAGTTGTTAATAGCCCTCCCTTATAGCTGTTTGGAAAACCTAGCAGCATCTCTCACAAGAATGTTGGAAACGTGAATGTGAAAATTCAGTTTTTCAAAAAGAAATGAAGTTTCACAGAAGTTGGTGCTTTGGATGCATTACTCAGTCCGGTCTCTTTAAATACAAAGGCCTGTGCAGTCTTGAACCAGAACTCGAATAGCGGATGTGCCTTTAGAATCTTTACAGGAAAGCTTTATAGATAATAAATCCTTCCTTAACTTTGGTTAATAAATCAGTCCTGAACTTTGCCCATGAATGGATTTTGTTGCAGACTCTTGCAACAAGCAATTATGCTGAGAAGGGCGGGGAGTACAGGAAGTTCTCCAGCAAATCAAGTAGGAAAGCAGGCTTTAAATAAGGAAAGGTGGCTTCCTTGCATCTTAAAGTATTATGGGATGAGTGAGAGAGCAAGGGGGAGAAGAAGGAGAAGAACCTAGATCTGTTTTAGATTTGGCCCTTCCAAGCTTTTGAGAGGAGGAAGATGAGCTACCTGCCCAAGATATGACTCCTATATGGCCTGGGAATTTGGTTCACACATAGACATTATATAGATGCTTTTTAAAAAAAACCCAATCCATATGTAGCATTAAGCTGAAATTCCTTCTCTGGGAGCATTAGCACACCTGTCAAATAAACCAGTATTGTGTATCCCTCCCTGTCTGGTTGTCAGTTTTCTTGACAGCTTTTGCTGACTTTCTCTGGTCTGTTTTTGAAGTGCTTTTGGTGGTGTTATCCTGGACCCAGATCTCAAGGGTCTCAATATGGCTGTTTATATATAAATAGAATGCTTGTACTTGGTCTTGTGTAGGTGTTAGTGTGAATGTACTTTTAGCTTCACACCATGGAGGGCTTTAACGCAGCCTTCTCCAAACGTAGGCCTTGCAAACCTGTTGTATTTTATTTATTTAATTACTTTATACCCTCCCTTTCTCCCAGCACAGGATTCAAGGTGCTCACAACCATTTAAAACAAAAATATGATTTTAAAAAACCCCTAAAAAACTAGCATGTCAGGGAGCAGGTTAAGCTAAGATTCTTTCTCTGTGATGTCCACTTCTCAGTGTGGAGATGGTTGCTTTATACAGAGGGATGTTCTTTCACACACCTGAACAGTGGATTTATCATTTCATCTCCTCTACCTATAAGAATTGGGTCCTTATGCTCCAGGTAGCCAGCCAGTTTCTGGAATGGACCAGACTGCAAGGAGGGGATCGCAGCCAAAATATTCCACGAAAAAGAAACTCCTGCAGCCGATAAAAATCCTTCCCGCCCCTGCATTTTGAGTTGTGGTACAGCGCTGCCACAGGTCCAGCTGCTTCAGAAAAGGCCAAATCTGGTGAAACTTTGTGCAGGCTGCTTGTTGGCTCCTCATTCCCAAGGGTTCTGCCTTCGCTAATGTCCTAGTTAACCAAGAGATCTGGCAGATGATTATGCTTTGTGATCGCTTCAGTCCTTCAGGGGCTTTCAGAAACACTTAGCTAACCGCTGCCCTTCATTTCTCCAAGAAACCACAGTGTTGCCGGTAAAGCAATTGTCCATACTTGATTCTTGCCTTGGGTATTGATTTTATTGCATACGTTTGGGCTTTAAAACCAAAAAGAGAGAAGACAGTGCATTTTAAGTTGACGCGGAACTAGCATCGCCTGTTGTGAAAGGCAACATTGGCCAAGTTCTGAAATGCCAATTGTGCTTTTGTGCCAGCTTGCGGTGGTAACAATGGCCTTGTTCAAGCACAGCAAAGCTTTCTGCTTCTTTGGATTAAAAGCACAGCAGTCTGTACATGTTCTGATTATGTCCAAACAATCCAAACTGGGGCCACCTTAGTCTGTAAATTGGGAAGAACCAACTTTCTATTAAGCTAAGTCTTCCATTTATATAAAATAGTTTTAGTTTGTCAAATTATTGTTATTTATTGTCTTACACTGATTTTTATGTCCACAGCCATAGAACAAATTATAATTATTTTAATATAATAAAGAACATCAGAGGTGTATCTTTGCCCTCTGGCTTCTCTGCCTTAAAGCGCCCTGACCAAAGTCCAAAATGTTGGGCAAGTCACACTCTCTCAGCCTCAGAGGCCGCTCCCTCTGAAAAAATGTTGCCAAGAAGTCCCCATGAAAAGATTGCCTTAGGCTTCCTGCAGGTTGGAAACAACTTGTTGGCACAAAAACGTATGATTAGTACTGAGTTGAAAAAGCAGTTTGCAATTCATTGCAAATACTGCTACTCTGTCATTGTAGCAGAATACAGACCTGTTGGTTTTGGTCTGCACCCCAAGATCCTGGAGATGAGTTACCGGAGTTTGAGTCTAGAAGTGGAAGAACAGACCAGTAGAAGGGACCCCGCAGCACCCCAGATGGAAGGGGCTGCTGTCTTGACCAGGGAAGGGGAGAAAACCAGGTTCCTAAGACTCATATCAGGCCTGATCAAAGCTTTGTACTGCTTGCGGATTTGAGAAGCCAGTGCTGCTCTGTGCAATTCCTTTTTCTGACGGAAGAGGACTCTAATCCCACAGTAGTCAAGCTCCCAGTAAGGATGTGTGGCAGGTTGATTCAGTATATTTTTCAATGCACGCTAAGCAAATCTGCATATCCTGAACCCAAAACACCAATTGCAGCACATTTGGACTTAGAAATCTGTATTTTAGATCTTCATTTCTGATGTAATTTTGTTGCAGAACATACCTTGCCCACAAAAAGGTCCATATGTTTGCAGAGGTGCACTGACATGCTGGTATTTTTGAGAATTAAGCCCAAATGTGTCATTCATGAGACGGGGAGGAGAATTCAGTGAGCGCAATGAAGAACGTGTATAAGAGGACTTATGATGGTTTGTGTTTCTCAGAGCTGGAAACAAAAAGTGCGACCTCTCCTGTTTGAACTTCTCTTTGGATTGTGCTGCAGTCCCCAAACTAGCTGCATTTCATCCATTAATCTGTTAACTACTCTTTGGATGTTGTTTTCCAGTTGCCTTCTTAGTTTCTCGATGATGTGAGTTAGGATCATACAGCGTGTATGTCAGAAAGAATCACGCTTGCGTCCTTTGCTTGCTGTTTTCACAGCAGAATTTTCTTCCTCTCAGGACACTCTTGCCTGCTGAGGAGACAAATTACTCAACTTGTGCATTGGGAGAGAAAAGCCCCCTCGCTCAGGGGATTGTGGCAAAAGCCATTTCAGGAGTGCATAGCATCCTTTACTATATGAGCATGCATTTCCTTGTATCTAAACCATTACACTTTCTGTTTAATGTTTTCACTTTCGTATTGTTGGTTACATCAGTTTAATTTTTTTTTTTTTTTGCATATTGGATATGCTTATTTAATGAGACACTAGTGCCCATGACATGGAAATGCTTTTAAAATGCTATGTATTTTTTAAAAAGAGGGGTTATGCTGGGTTTGGGTGATTCACATTCTTTGGAAACGCTGCTTGAACTGTAAATAAGATGCTAAAAGAGATTTAAAATGGGGTCCTGGCTGCTGTCAAACACAAGCTAGGTATCACAGCATTGCTGTGTATAACTTACAGGCAGCTTATTGCAAATAATCCCATTTTGCACAGAGCTTGACTTCAACTGATGGCTCAGGAATCACATTCCCTTTTTAATAATCCATTGTTGCATCCTCATCTCTATTAGGAGTATGTATCCAAAAGATATATGTCCAGGGTAGTCATGCTAGCCTTGCAGCAAGATGTGGCAAAATCCAAAAAAACACCAACTGAAAGGCACAAAATACATTATGCAAGCTTTCAAAGCTCACAGACAAAGCTCACAAAGCTTCTTCATCAGACATGGAGGTTAGAAGTAATTTTAAAGGAAGAAATGCGATGGTAAAGAGTCACAGAGAGTGAGTCCAATCCATGTGCTCCTTTTCCTCCGTTTGCTTCTCAGCCACTGTTCTGTCTTTACAGGGCGCCAATGCCTCTGCTTTGGAGAAAGAGATTGGTCCGGAACAGTTTCCCGTGAACGAGCATTTCTTTGGCTTGGTGAATGTAAGTGCCTTTTCTGCACTTCGTGTGCATTCATGTTTCTTATTCCCCTCCCTTCTCCAGTCCTGCTAGATTCTGAAACCAAAGCATTCATTCCTGAGCTTTCTGTCCGTGGGCGACACATTGCGCAAAATGGAAACTTGCTCTAATTAGCAAGCTCCATTCTTGCTTTACACTCCTGTCTTGATTTTCTGATTATAAATAAAACCAAATACAGGAGTTGATTTTTAAGCATCTGTTGCTTTACTGGTTTGAGAAAGTGTTTCACAACTTTGAAATAGAAATGCGTTTATATTTCTCAGAGATTCTGAGTTGAGTCCAGGGTATGTGTGAGGCTTATCCAGAGAGAATGTAACATGAGCAACATGTGTCTCCTCTCAGCTGCTGGTGTTTGATGAAAACCAGCTCTCTTTCTGAGATGGGCATACCTGTTTGTAGATGGCAGCAGTGTTGAACTTGACCTTAAAATCTCCAGTCTGCTGATGGACTTCGGCTCCGTGGACATTAAATATAATTGCCATGAAATGTAATTGCTGTTGTGGAGAGCTGACTCACTCAGCATTCGTAGATATCCTTCTAGAGTAAGAGGCTCAAGTAGAAGGTTTGCATGCAATTCTAGGCACTCCCTGTCTGTCTGTCTGCCTGTCTGTCTGTCTGTCTATCTATCTTTTTATTTTAATTTATATCCTGCTTTTTGCCCAGCATGGGCCCAAGGGGACTCACACCAGGATTTGCCACCAGAGTTCCCTGGAACTGTAAGTTTCTATGAGAAGTCTCTTGCGGCTTAGCAAAGGATTGTGATTGGAAAAAAACCCAAACTTTAGCCCTAGTGAGTCCAGAGTTACTGGTCAGTGTGTCTGGACTCCTGCTGTTGCACTATGCTAGTGTAAAACTCATCTCACAGGTTGTGTAAGTACACCTGTAGTGCAGCCAGGAATTTTGCACATCCACACTCAGTCCTAATTTTTGACTTGACAGATGGGGAGCTAATTAACAATTATGTAGCAGGTGCGTTCCTGGCCACATTGCCAGTTGTGCAGTCCACAGCTGTCAGATCTAGGGTCACAACGCTGGTGTAGTTTACACTACACTTAAAAGGTGTGGAAGAGTGTGGCCTTTGCTCCCAGTCACATTATATGTGATTTTTCTGCCTTTTGCAGGGTTTGATGTTTTATATATTAATGACATTTGTTTCTGAGAAGTTAGACGTCCTAGTGATGTAAATCCCCATTAGAAATTATTCTGAGATTTAGCCGTTTCATGTGACCAGGGAGGTAGAAAAATGAAAGATAATGATGGAGCTTCAGTCAGTAATTACTGTTGCACAGTTGTGAAAACTGAGCTGTCTAATTTAATACAACCATAGAGCAAACTAAGCCCCACAATGGGTGAGCTGGCTTTTGCCAGTGTAGAAAGACATGTGGTTTTTCAGTGGCCTGAGTGTCAGACAGCCTGGGCTGCATCTGTTTTCCATGCCACTGCAACCCATCCGCCTATTTTCTTTCCCTCTGAAACAAGACGGCCTTCAGAATAGGACAGATGCAAAACAGCTGCTTCTAGCGGTCTCCGACACATTGCCGATGTGCCCTTGTAAACAGGAAATATGAAATGGATGCCTCACTCGCCTGTCACCTCCCCTTCAGACAGTTTTCTCGGTTGAATGCCAGCAACCGGAAATTGGGTTTCTTCCACCACCCTAACCCAGAGGGAAAGCCTGCTTTTGTTGGTCCCTTGAATTTGGTTTTTTTGCTTGGGGGGTGCTTGTTGGTGCCGCTACGCCCCTCAAGCCACACAGCCTTTGCCCTCCACAACAGCCTGTCACTTGCCATTCTTAACCCGCAGCAAGAGCATTCCACATAGATTCCTCTGGGGTGTCATTCAGCAGGATGCCATTCTGTTCTCCCAAATGACTTGCTTTGTTGGCTTATGATACAAACACAGAATTTGAGTGCCTCTCTGCTCAATCACATCAGAGAGTGTGTTTTTTTGTTTTGTTGCTCCTAAGCATGAAGAGCTTCCCTGCAGGCAGGGTGACTTGTTTAAAATGACTAGTAATATTAAAATGTTACTACAAATAGAGTGAGCCAGCATAGTGCAGTGGTTGGAGCCTTGGACTATGAGTCTGGAGACCAGGGTTGGAATCCCTACTTGTTCGTGGAATCCTCCTGAGGGACGTCTTGCAGGGTCTCCTGTTACTGCCCTCTTTGTGTGCTGATGGCTGCCGTTCGTTTTCCCCCCTCTTGCTCCTCAAAATCATGTTAACCTATCAGTTACAGCCATTTGAGCAGGGCCAGGATGAATGGGAGGAAGCAATGTTTGCTGAGAGGAGGGTCTTCCTTTCACTCCCTTCCAAACCACCATTTTGCCACTTGAGGCTGGAGCAGCCCTTCCAAGCCGACTTTGATCTTGTTTTTCTGGGCTACGCATTTTGTATGTCCTGTTTCTATAACATCTTGTTACCTCTTTCCATTTGTTGATTTTGCTAAGCAGTCATCCTGTAATCCTCTCCTCTCCTCTTTCACCAGTTCGGCAACACCTGCTACTGCAACTCAGTCCTCCAGGCCCTTTACTTCTGTCGTCCATTTCGGGAAAAGGTTCTGGCCTACAAGGTGCAGCCTCGCAAAAAGGAAAGCCTTCTGACGTGCCTCTCAGACCTCTTCAACAGCATCGCCACACAGAAGAAGAAGGTGGGGGTCATCCCCCCCAAGAAATTTATTTCCCGGCTGAGGAAAGAAAATGGTAACTAAGCCCCGCGATGCTTCTTACCCAGTTTCGTGTCACGGATGCGTAGGGTTCCTTTCAGATGCTACTTCTCCCACAGTTGGGAGCTACTGCGTTGTGTGCTTCTTCCAGGACCTCCCAACCATATCCGTAGATTTGAAGATCTACAGACGGAGGAAACTGTTTTATGCTGGTTCAGACCAATGGTCCATTGATGGATGATGCACAGGGCCACATCTGGCCCTCCTTTTTTCAGTTTCCAGTGCTCATCACTACCTCCATTGAATGTTTTTCTAGAATGGGGGAAGAAGACCCTTCGTGGTTGGGCCACCAGGAGTCCCAACTAAGAGAAGCATTATTAGTATAGACTAATTAAGGGCTACGATTCTAGTAATGCATCTCTTCCCTGCAACTCCCGGTGGCTCATACTGTGGACTCAGACAACCATACTTCCCACCGGCAAGACAGAGAGAGAGAGAGCAAGTCTTAACCATCCCCTTCTTTTGTCTCTCTTGCGTCTCTTCCTTACCAGAACTGTTTGACAATTATATGCAGCAGGATGCCCACGAATTCCTCAACTACCTTCTGAACACCATCGCAGACCTGCTGCAAGAAGAGAAGAAGCAGGAGAGGCAGAACGGCAAGCTCCAGAATGGGAGCGTCGAGAGCGACGAAGGGGAGAAGAACGAACTCACGTGGGTTCATGAAATCTTCCAGGGGACCCTGACCAACGAAACCAGATGTCTTAACTGTGAAGCTGTATGTTTGTTTGTTTCCTTGTCAATTGTCCATTTAGGTTCCTCTATGCTCTTTCTTCTGTGCTTCTTTCCAAGAACTCTTGCCTGTTGTTGTGTTGTTAACTCCCCCTTATTTCAAGCGGTTGAAATGTGGACTGCTGTTAATGCACGCACATTCATGTTGGCAGTGTCAGTTGGGCACTAAACCTACAACTAGATAAGTACTAGTCATGGGATCAGGGGCCCCTGAAAATAGAGAGGGGAGTTTTAACCTTTTGCACAGTCCAGATCTGCCCCCTCCCCACAAAGTGCCTTCTATATTTGCATTAGAACTAGTTGTCCCACATCAGTGGAACTGCTATATTGGTCCCAAGCCTGCTTTGTGGTGTACACCTCTTGTGCTGAGAAGTCTTCTGAAATGGGCCCATGCAGAATTTTGGTGAGAAGCATCCTTCTTGAGCCAGAATAAAGAGTGCTGCCATTTGGAGACTTTCAGGCCTGGAACCCACCTTTAACCCTATTTTTTTTCCAAGTCTGGAACCCACCTTTAACCCCATTTAGCTAACTGGGTCTCGAAGTAAAGGCCAAGTTCCATGCTTTGGCCGGTATCTTGGCTAGGAGGCCCATTGCATGTCCTGAAAGCACTGGTTGTCTCCCTTGTTACTTCTTCCAACATCAGCTACTGTTGGGACATAGTGGCTTGAATCCTATTGGCAGTGTCAGCTAGAGTTGAGCCTTTGAATGAATTATTTAGGGGTGAGTCAACATTTGTGTAAATTGCTCTAATTCAAGAGGTCAACTTTAGCTGGAATTGCCAATAGGATTCAGGCCATTGTCTTGGAATGTGGCAGTTCTGTTTCAATTGTTGATAAAGTTACTTTAATTCAATGTCTGTGAGAGGGAAATTCTAAATTAGGGACAATATGAGATTTTTTTAATTGAAAAAAAATCTATTTACCTACTTACCTTCCCTCCCTTCCCTTCTTTTCCTCCCAGAAAATATCTACCCTGCAGACATCCTGGTTTAATCACCATTTCTTCTCTTTAGGGAAAGACCATGGAAATTCTGGCTTTCCAGATAATGTTGAAGTCAAGCCCCTGTCAGTTTTACCCAGTGCAGCCACCCATTGAAAATGATGAGAGCTGTGGTTCATTCACATCTTGGAGGGCCAAACATTTCCATCCCTGTCTCTAAGAACTTTGGAACTGCAGCCTGATCTTGTATGGCCCATGCTAGAGATTTTTAAGAGCATTCATAAGACCTCCAACAAACTACGACTCTCAGGATTGGAAGTGGTGGTAGGGGAGAAGGATAAAGCTTAGTGTGTATGAGTAGAAGGGGAAGCAGGCTTTTTTTTCTGCTGGTTCAGAGAACCAGTGGATTCAAATGACAAAGGCAAGTGGTTCTGACTAAACATTAGAAGAACTTGCTAGTAAGAGTTGTTTAACAGGTGGGGGATGGAATGGGCTCTTTTTCATTGGAGGTTTTTAAACAGAAATTAGATGGCCACCTGTAAGAAATGCTTTAGCAGTGAATTCCTAAATTGGCAGGGGTTGGAATGGACAGCCCCTGGTAGTGGTGGGGGGACTCCATATTGTATATTCTATGACTCTATATTGTATTCTCAGCATCTTTTCTCTTCCCCTCCAGGCGTGTCTCTCAACAAAACAAATAAATAAAAATTGAAAGTTGTGTTGACACAGGGGTGACCCTCTAAAGGTCAGCACCATGACTCATTCCTAAATTACAAGCCATTAGTTAAAGACTAATGACCTGCGGCAGCTGTCTGCCTGTCTAAATAGGTGGCATTGATTCATTAAAGGCAATAAAGCCAAAATCATGCCTGAAGATTGACCTGGCTTTTGGAGTGGTTGACGTGTTTGTTTTGGGACCTCATGAGATCAGCTTGGCTGGGTGTTGGTTGGTGGTCAGCTCTGTGAATTCCTATTGTTTTACTGAGCAAAACCCTGCAGTATTGCAAAGGAGTCCGGGACAAACGTCTAGGAGAAATGCTCCCTTTGGGAGTTCAAGAATGGAGTCCCTAGTAGAATGAAGGTTTTTATTCATAACAACTTGCCAAGCAGAAGTCAGCATTTAAGCTGACCATCTGGCACCAAAGCAAACGTACACTTGGGCATTTATAGCAGTTTTGGAAAATAGATCTGGCAACAGCATATCCAGGCTTCCCCCACTTATCTGACAGGTTAGGGACCAGATCACTGTCTGAAAATGGAATTGGTTGAAAAGCGGAACCTGTGTACTGTTCTGTAGGGATTGTGAAGGACTTAAACGGAGGCTCACTTGGCACTGTCCGCAGGTACGTTGCTTGCAAAGTCTCTCACCTGACTTGGTGCCTTCCCCCCCCGAGCTTGCTTTGCAAGTGACACACATGTGCGCGAGCAGTTCCAAGTGAGCTTCCATAGGCAAAAAGAACTGATGAAAGAGCAGAACCCCTGTTGAATTAATGGAACTTGCCCTTAATTTGGAATTGTCAAAAGAGCAAGTCATTAGATAAAGGGACGTCAAAAAGATGGGGTAAGTTTCAATTTTGTTGAATGGTCAGCACAGCTCCCTTTATATTATTCCAGATATGTTTGATTCTTTTTTAATGCCTTTCTTATCTCTCTCTCTCCTAAAGGTTAGCAGCAAAGATGAAGATTTTCTGGACCTGTCGGTTGACGTGGAACAAAATACATCGATAACGCACTGTCTGAGGTAATGAAAATAAAATAGGAATGGCAAGGTAGAGCTGGATAGTTTAGTAGGTAGCTGATTTACATGGAAACTTTAAATCAGGATTGGGCAACTTGTGACCCTCCAGATGTTGTTGTTGGAACTCCATTTGTTATGTATCATCTTTCACAAATGGCTAGTGGAGGTGTTTGATCTAATGTCCCATGGAAGAAACAGGGGATACATAAAAATGCATCAGGTTTTTTTTAAAACTAGAGGCATCCCCCATTCATCTGATGGGTTACAGACCAGCAAGTGGAAGTGGTTGAAAAGCAGAACACAATCTTTCATCAGTTCTTCTCCTCTTCCCTTCTTCCTGTAGGGAACGTGAGGGAATTGTGCTATGAGAAACTAATATGCTCTAGTCGATTGAGTGCCGGGCTAGAACTGTGGAAGAGACAAGGGTTCAAATCCTTGTTCAGGCACAGAAACCCCCTGGATGATCTTGGGGAAGAGCACTCCTGCAGCAATCTAAGAGGAAGGCAAGGGCAAGCCCCCTCTGAAGAAATCTCGCCGGGAAAACTTTCAGCTAGAGTCACTGCATGCACTGGAGTTGGCTTGAAGACATATAAAAACAACAAAAACAAAATTGAGAATGGTGGGGACAGAACAGGAAATGAGCCCTGAGGGCCATACTGGTAGAAGAGTTGCACTCCAGCACTTTTGGGACAAGGAGCAGGTAGAGGAGAGTTTCGAAAGCAACACCCTCAGAGCCAGTGTCGTATAGTTATCTCAGCGCTGGCCTGGGAGTCTGGTTAGCCGTGGGGTGACCTTGGACAGTCACACTCTCTTAGCCTCAGGGGAAGGCAAAGACAAACCCCATCTGAAGAAATCTTGCAAAGAAAACCCGAGGACAGAGTCGCCACGTAGGTTGGGGTCAGCCTAAGGTACACAACAACATTAAGCTTACAGGGGGGTTAGAGCAGGAAATTGGTTGGTTGGTTGAGGAGTTTCAACCCCACACTTCTGGGGCAAGGGAACAGGTAGGAAAAGGCTCCCTTGGAGAACTTGAGTCTACGACGGTATCAGCCCAAGACAACATGTGGGGCAAACGCGAGGAAGTTTTGGCCTGTGGTGAGAAGCCTGAAAGTTCAGCCTCTGCAGTTATTACCGTTTATTCTTTCTTTCTTTCTTTCTTTCTTTCTTTCTTTCTTTCTTTCTTTCTTTCTTTCTTTCTTTCTTTCCAGGGGGTTCAGTAACACTGAGACTCTATGCAGTGAATACAAATACTACTGTGAGCAGTGCCGCAGTAAACAGGAAGCACAAAAGAGGTGAGGTTTTATTATTCACAGAAAGGAATGCAATTTGATGTTGGTGACTGGTGGTTGTGCTGGCCAGGCTGGTCTGGGAACAGTACTCCCCCTCCCCAGAAATCAAACTCCCCCCCCACATCTCTGATCATTTTAAAGCCTTACCTCATTCTTCCTCCAAGGAATTGAAGGAAGTGTACACAGTTCTCATGCAGCAACTGCTGCTCGCAAACTTGAACCTCACAACATTCCTGTGAGGTAGGTTGTGGTGAGAAAAAGCAAGTGGTCTTGAGAACACTCGTGTGCTTTGGAGCTGCACAAGAATTTGAACCCAAATCTTATTTTGTCTGCTGTCAAAGGGCCATTTTTCCTTGGGAGGTGATGTTTTAAGACTGGGTGGGCTTGGCCATTTCAGGCTGATGAGAATCTTTTTTACAGCAGGAAGTGACTCAGAAGTCATTTCCTAGGAAATTTTTTTGGAGCTAGGCAACTGCCTTGGCACCCCAGGATACCTTTGGGGGCTGAAACCACCTGCTGTTTCCCCTGCCACACACAAATAAAAACCATATTTTTAACCCTCAGATGTCCCCAGACGTCATCAGGGGAGCATTTTCACCGTGGGGGAGAAGGCTTGGGCATTTCAGGCCTGTGAGATGCATTTTTTACAAGAGGAAGTGACTCAGAAGTCACTTCCTGTTTTTTGTTGTTGTTTGTTTTGTTTTACTTCGTTTTGCTTTGTTTTTTGGACCTCTGGAGGGCTGCACACCCTTGTTCATACACACATGCACACACACTTTGCCCACTCCTGTTTTAAAGGGGTCATATGCCAGCAGTGGTGGGGAACAGAGACAGTTCATACATCTCAGTGTCTCTTAAGGTGATGAAGAGAATTATATGATGGAATGATATAGGTTGTACAAGCTGGCTCTCACTGGCAGTGAAGTTGAATTTTCATGTATCAGTAGTTTTATAGTGTGTATTCAGGGGAGAGGGTTCTGTGGAAATCACAGCCCTGACCCCACATGTCTAAGGAGTCAATTTAAAAACATAGTTTGATCTCAACAGAAATAAGGTACCTTTTGAGTCTGAACCAGAACCAACAAAATTGCCTTCAGCACCATTTATTCAAAATGCAGGTTGATGAGCATCCTTTCGTCTCTTTGGGTTTACCGTATTGTTTGATTTATGGCTGTTAGCAGACTTAACTTTTTTTCCCATTCACATTGACTTCTAATAACAAAACACTTGCATAAAATACAATTACTATAACAAATATATCCTAGCCCAACATATAAACCTGCTTATGAAAAACAAATGGACTTAAATCGAAATGAACATTTTGGAGTTGGACTTCCTTCCTCTTTTGTCTGTTCTCTGTCTCCTGGGCATGCAAGACAAAATCGATTTTTTTTTCATTCCTTAGTCTAGAGCAGCTGGGTTGAAAGAGCCAATTTCATCCAGCCGTCCACTTTTGTTGTGATGAAAGACGGATGTTTTCAGGGCAAATGTCTAGCTTTCCTCTTCTATACTGGAAAGTTTCTGTTTCAGCTTCATTGATATTAAAAGACTGTTTGTTAGCTTGCAAGTTAAACACTCCAAGATAAGAGTCGTTTTGTAACATGGATGTTATGTTCGTTCTTCCCCCACTCTCCCCATCCCTTTCCCTCATTTAATTGTGATCCTGTGGAAGCAGGATGCGTGTGAAAAAGCTGCCTATGATTCTCGCTCTGCACTTGAAAAGGTTCAAATATATGGACCAGCTGCATCGATATACCAAACTCTCCTACCGGGTTGTCTTTCCTTTGGAGCTTCGACTCTTCAACACATCGGGGGATGCCACGAACCCAGACAGAATGTACGACCTTGTGGCCGTTGTGGTGCACTGTGGCAGGTGAGCTTTTAAGAAGAAGGAGGACGTGGATATGCCGTCTGTCTACCTTTGTCCAGTACAGGCATCTCCCATTTATTTGACAGGTTTGGGACCAGAGTACTGGGGGAAAGCAGATATCATCAAAATGCAAAAATCAGTCAACTTGGCATCATGTTTTTGTTCAGTCTGTGAAGAGACTGAATAGGAAAAAAAGGTTTCTCTGTCAATTGAGAGAAAAAGCAGCATGTGGTCACTTTTCAGCAGTCCCCTCTTTCCACCTTTCTCTGTTACGTTCAGCCCTCCACATTCTCTGGGCTTAGGGACGTAGGGCCCCCTCAAAAGCAGAAGAATCACAAATATCAAAATATGTGTCTGTGGGAAGGGGGCTGGAGCGTCGTGGGGAGACCAGGTCCCCATGATCCAAACCAGGTCAGGAGAAGGGGCATATGGTGGTCCAATGCTTCCTCTGATCTTCCCATCTCCTTCTTTGGATGTGGGGGGCGGGCATCAGGAGAGAGTTTGTTGTGCTGAGAAATTGGACTGGAAGCCATCCTTAGCTGGCCTGGCAGCGGGTAGGGGAGGAGGAGGAGGAGGTGGATGCCAAAAAGGACATTTTTTAAAGGGCTGCGTGGCCTGATTGGAGCAACTGAGGGGGAGGGTTCAAGTCAGACCCTCAAACATGGAGGGCCAACTGAAAGAGCAAACCACGCTTTGAATGTGGGCTCTGGTTGTAACTGAAAAAGGCTGAAAGAGTGGATTATTGAAAAGCTGGACATTGAAACACCTGTGTTTGGTTCTTGTCGGTATCACTGGACCACTGATGGGCAGCATCTTCTCTCTGTGTTTTGGCTTCTTGGATTCGGTACCATACTCCTTCTTCCTCTGCAAATGTCTTACCACCCTTATTTTAGAGCTCTCTAGGCCAACACTTGTCGACGTTTGACCC
Organism: Ctenosaura bakeri; assembly: GCA_948474755.1. Taxonomy (NCBI): domain Eukaryota; kingdom Metazoa; phylum Chordata; class Lepidosauria; order Squamata; family Iguanidae; genus Ctenosaura; species Ctenosaura bakeri. The sequence continues at coordinate 98,377 of CAOLHI010002334.1, forward strand.
TTCTGCCTCGTTTTGTATTGGTCTTCGTCCCCTGGGTAGAACAATTGCCCACTGCCCATTTTATTTGTTACCAGCAGTTGCATATTTAGGTCCATGTCAAGAGGGCTAAAGTTGTTTTTAAAAACAGACAAAATCTCTTTGGTTACCTGTTTTCTTTCTACCAGCGCATCAATTTATTTATTCCCTTAATGTGCCCATAAATCATTCGTTAATGTGCTTCGCTGGTTTCTGAAAAGGGCAGTTTATTTGTAGAAATCACATGCAGACTGCTTGATCTTCTAGGAAAGGAAATTGAAATAAAAAGCTATTATTGGAACCACGAAGTTATTTAAAGCTGGCTGGTTTGACTGCATGATTTAAGAGATTTTCGTAAAACCAGCACCCCCAGGTGGTTAAAGTCTGTGTTGGTGATAGTGTGCGTTGCAGTAATTAGGCTTTTCCAGTTCTGCGTTCCAAGGCCTAGTGATTAAAAATAGTAAAAAGGAACCAATTTCAATGAAATGAAATGTGTTATACAAAATTTTGTATAATTTTGAAGGAAGTCTCCAGAGGATCCTGAAAGATACCACTTCAGACATAATATATATGGCAAAGGTCTAACCAAGCATAAATCTATTTTGTGTGGAACATTGAGCCTGGAACATTATAATCAGTGCACTAGTACTAATTAATACTAGTTGTGGTTAATGCGCCTTCAGTTTGAACCCCCCCACTGATAATTGCCCCCTCCTAGAGTTTTCTTGAAAAGATTTATTGTTCCGAGGAAGTCTGCCATTGCCTTCCTCTGAGGCTGAGAGAGTGTGACTTGCCCGAGGTCACCCAAAGAGGCTTTCTTGTCCGAGTCCTAGTTTAACACTAAGACCAATACACAACACTGACTCTGTAATTACTACTTTGGAAGCTGCCTGATACATTGTTCGTTATGGAAGAAGTAATTAGTAATACATTGCCAATGCGTTATTTTTAATCAATTTCTCTGAAAACATTTGGCGCCTTCCCCTGATTCTAAAAGTCCCAGCATTTTGGAATATTACTGCTCACCCAAACAATGCCTTGACATTATAACATTTTTAAAAAATAATTCCATTTTGCCTCCACTATCCTAAAATGTAGCACGCTATAGAGGTAGCGTAGTTAATTGTAGTGTGTTGCCTCCAAACTCTGAATTTTGTGTTCACCAAATGGTGTTAAAATGTAGTTCAAAGAGTGGGAATCATTTCAGTTGGAATTGCCTTTGTTGAAGGGCTGTCGTTCATAATGTATTGGGCAATGCCTGGATCTTGTCCTGCAAAAGGGATCGCCAGCCGAGGTGTGTTTGTCTCAGGTCTTGTTTGTGGGCTTTGCCAAGGCTTCTGGTTGGCCAGCGTGGAAGGCCCACGCTGGGTTAGGTGGCACCTGTGATGTTATCTGGTTGGACTTTCTTTATAGGTGATTTTGTCTGAGTTTTGTCTCAAGTCCTAGCTTATATTGCAGTCAGCAAAATAGGCCCATCCCTTCCTTGCTTTTACATACCGGCTAACAGTTTATCTCTTTCTCTCTCTTCTTTTTCTCGAACTTCTGGCAGCATTTGATTTTGGAAATCTGAATGGTGTGTGTTTTGTTTCAGCTGCTTTCCTGTTAACTGTGCTCTATGTTTTTATTTTTTCCCATTGTTATGTTTCACGTCATATGGAAACCCAGCTTGGAGACAGAATAATTGAGAAAACAACAACAGCAGAGTTTGTATGTATGTTTGTTTTGAAACAATGAAGGAAATAATACTGTCAGTTGTTGCATGGGTACAGTTGCCTGGTTTTCCAAAACAGCAATAAAAGGCAGTTGTAATTTATGGCAGGCAGGGACGACAATCTGGAAAAAGCTATCAACAAGTTTGTGTTCTACCTTAATACCAAATGAAAGTATTGAATTCATTTCACTCAGCCATGTTAATTTTAAAAAGTGTCAATATTCATAAATTACATGAGGCAAACATTTCTGTCCTTATGGAGAACACCCCCCCCAAAATAGAAGATATTTGGCATCTTATTCAGTTGATATAAAAGGAAGAGCTTTCCAGCCTCAACTAGGGAGCATCTTTTGCAGAATTTGCAGGTGTCCCTCATTATAAGCCTTGTGGCTGTCTAATAAGGGACACCTATAAGGGGCAAACTTTGGGGCCCTCAAATAAGAGACATTCCTTATAATAAGGGATGCCTACCAGCTCTATAAGAGAGAAGCTTTCTGACCCTCAAATAAGGGGCATTCTTATAATAAGGGACACCTGCTAGCTCTGTAAGGGGCATCTTTGGGGCCGCCAAATAAGGGGCATTTCTTATAACAAGGGACACCTGCCAGCCGGCTCTATATAACATTTCAATGCCTGCCGCCTGCGTAACATCTCTCCTTTGTCTGCAGTGGTCCAAACCGTGGGCATTATATCACCATTGTGAAGAGCCATGGGTTTTGGTTGCTGTTTGACGATGACATCGTAGAGGTAGGTCTCTATTTCACCCCAAGTTTTATGCTTTGAGAAGAAGTCCTCCCTTGACTGAGAGCCACTTTCATTTTACATCATTGCCGTAGGTCCCTTCCAACCCCTCTCTGGGGGCTGTTTCAGTACAGAAAGGCCCATGGTCTGAGGTCTGGGGCTGGACACACAGCAGACCTCAGGTGGTCACACGCTCCCAACTAATTTGCCCAGTTTGGCAGCAGGCAGAGATCTTTTGGTTTTTAGACAGGCGATCCCCTGGCTGTTGCAGGAGGGTCTTTTCTAATAGGATGTACTGTCTTTTTGCATCCTCGCTGTCCCTGTCCAAGATTCTGACTTCTGCTCCAAACTTGCTCAAAGGAAATCAGCAGGAAAAATTGCGTTGCTGCCTAATCTTTTTCTTGTCTTAAATTGCAGAAAATCGACGCCCAAGCAATTGAAGAATTCTATGGGTTAACATCAGACATTTCCAAAAACTCAGAATCTGGTTATATCCTCTTTTACCAATCAAGAGACTAAGATGACAGGTTTTCAAACAATTTCTGTGCGTGCAAAGAAGGGATCAAGACTGCCCAGCCTGGGAGAACTTAGTGCTTGTAAAATCAGTTCCTCATCATTGCTGTAGGACTGGTAAATCAGCAGGAAACTAATGGGGCCAGTTCTTTGAAGAGGAGGCGTGACTGCCATAAATATGGATGCATTGCACTCTGAGTTTCTTTCTGGGCAATTTTATACATGCTGACTTCCAAAAGCTGTGTTACCTCTACTTGAAACAGGGCTTCTTAATTGTTCAAGAACCAAGGAGGGTATCAGTGTAGAACTTCTGCACAATTCAGCAGGGACCTGAGACTTTCCTTTGGTTTCTGATTCTTGTTGGGTTTTGTTTGTTTGTTTTCCTGTATTCCAGCACAGTGATTTAAAACTTCCATTGTCAGCTCATGGCCTGTCTTAGGATGTGAGTGGGAGAAAGTTGCTGGTTGGTTTGCACAGCTCAGGACATCAGGATTTGCACTGGGTGAAGTTGTACAAGAAGCCTTTAATTTTGCCTTTGGGGTTGGAAAATGGTCAGAATTCTACTTGGGTTGTTAGTTATGTATGAGTAATTAAGTAGCATCTCCCAGCCCAGCTCTCCCAGATCTACTTTACTGAGCATCAGCTACACTGAGAAAAGGAAGTCTGTGTTGCTGGTGATTGGAACATGAGTGGATGACATTTTGCCCATCCCCCTGCCCACGACTGAGGCTGTGACATGGAAGTGGATCAGGGATCCTAGTTCTGATTGTCACAGCCTCACTTGCTGTCGGGAGGGTGGTGGAAGCATCATCTACCCGCACCCTGACTGCCGCCAGAATGAACCTCTTTGCTCTTGGTGCAGCTAATGCCTAGTAAAGTAAGCTTGAGGGGGAGTTACAAATATGGCAATAAGGGCTCTGATCATGACTGCATATGGATCTTGAAGATGGATCAGTTACAGATGCCTAACTTCACACATCCACAAGCGTGATGCAAAATTCCAGCCAATATGCCTATTTTTTTTACAGCGTCCTGAATTTCCTCAAAAGCAGCATCTTGATTTTGAAGAACACTGTTTATTGACCTTTTTCCTCCTCACTTTGTCTGTCTCTTCCTCCCAAATCTCTGTGAAGGTAATTTTTTTTACACTTCTTCATTTTTGCTATTTTGTTAAGCTGATTGATTTAGAGCCATGACTCTGCAGTATCCAAGAGAACAGAGAAGAAGATGGAAGCCTTAGGAGTCATGCTTAGTCTCAAAGCAGAAGTCACCATATTTCTTGGAGTTATTATTTAAGCCAAAAGTGCCCTCTACGAAAACAGGTTCCGTTCAGTGTTCATTTCATTGCATATTAAAATCTTGCATGCACTGTTTCAGGAACAGATCTGCCTGCTATAAACACATATGAAAGCAACATGTGCAAATGCTTTTGGAACCATTCCTGCTAAACTGTGTCCCCCTAGAATTGCTGCCCATTTCCAATTCCTCTGCTGCTTGAGCAGAGCAAAATAAAGTAGTCTTATGAAAGACTATAAGGGGTCTTCATACCAGTATTATATATTATTAACAGCGAGGATTAATAGAAAATCTGTGTTCAGTTGAGAGGACAGCGTAAGTATTATTTAACTTCCTTGAAAATTATTTTTAGCTGTGTCACTGCTATTGCCACCTATTAAAAAGAAAGTAAGAAATCACACTAATTTTGCAGCCAGTTCAGACTATTGGAATTTTGAGCTTCCCTGCATAACTGTCCCATCTGGAATGGCTTTCTGGTTTATTTAAACAGAGGGAGACATTTTTGTATGGGACTTTCTTTGGTGGATGTGGGGACAGCTTTGTTGGTAATGGAACAGGGAACTTGCAAAAGTGGATTTGGGGGACTGAGATGTAGGGGTGGAAACCGAGACCCAGTTTTCCATGTGGTGATAACACTAACGCTGTCTCAGCTTGATCCAAATTTGGCTTCCATGTAGGCGGCCACCAAGAAAGGGATCAGTTCAACGCAATTCCATAACTTGAGGTCCCTTTCTTACCACAACACTGAAGTTGTTCAAACTATATTTCCCATTCCTTGTCTTCTTGCAGCGGGGTGGGATATCACCTTGCTGTTTACTTTGTGTACCTGATAACCTTTAGTTCGTAACCATTTTGATATTTAAAAACAAAAACAAAAAACATCCCAGCATTTCCAGAACTGGGTTAAAGTTTCAGCTTTCAGACCTCAACTACAGCAGAAAGCAAACTGCTTTTCTTCACCAGTAAAATGATAATGTCTTAATATGCAAAGGCAATTGCTTCTTCAGAGGTTGTCATACCTAATAAAATAACCATTGAGAACGGATGGATGATACTGCATTATGAGTGAAATTTTCCCTTTGGTAGAAAGTCTCTTTAACCAGTATCGGTCATCTTATAGTCTTGGGTGACTTGCAGAGGAAATACAGCAAAGTAACCTAGGAGAACACTAAGCTTGTATTTTGTATATTTGGTGATAATGTTTTTACAAATAAAATACCTGACTTGAGAGAGAGGAAGAGAGGAAGAGAGAGAAAATATTGAAAGATATATACTATAGATTAAAAGTGCACTTTTGCTACAGATTTATAAGGGAATAAATTGGAAGTGAGCGGTATGATGTTGCTTCTGTATAATAAATGACTCCACACATGTCTCCAATAAAGGTCAAGTATGGTGAAATGGATCGGATGTTTGCGTGTGTGTTTTAACACATTATGAATTGAAATGAACTTGGAGAAGAGAAGAAGGTGATGTAATAGCTACCTTTATATTTCTGAAGAGATGTCATGGAGAAGATGGATCCAGCTTGTTTTCTGTTCCTCCAGAGACTAGAACATGAACTAATGTTTCAAATGACAAGTGACACTCTTGCATTTTGCTAATGTTCTTTTTTTGGGGGGATGACTGTTGATAGCAAGCAAGATGGGACCTTGCCTTTGATACGTGCAAACACCACTGAGACTATTTGAGGAGTTCTCCCCCCCCACTTCACCTTGATGCTTGGAAATTCTTTGGACAGACTTGGGGGGGTCTCTTAGCTCATCTGTAACTAAAAATACATCCTGTTCATCCATCCCAACGATGATGACGTTCCTACTTTCCCTCTGAAGGGCCATTTCCTGGCTTGCTTCCTTGTTTTCCCATCATCTGCGTCTTGCTTGGAGGTTTCGGCACTGCCGTCCTCTTCTGTCAAGAGCGATTAGGGAGACTGGCCTTTGGAAGCACTAGGTGGGGGGAAAGCTGCGCAAGGTTGATTACACAATGTTGGGGCTCTGAGCTGCGCATGCAGTGACACATGAGAAGGAAGAGCTGTAGGAGGAGCAGGAGAAATGTTGAGCATTAGTGGGAACTGCTTTGGTTCGGGGGCAGCATTGGTCATGGATTCCTACCTCCCCGTATGGAATCTGAGTCTTACTGAGCCACTCCCAGATCATTATGGATTCCCGTCTCCCTCTGCAGAACCTCATTCTTCCAAAGGAGTTTTATGACAACAGAAATCCCAGCACTCGAAGGACAGATGCATGCATGTAGGAAGAGCCAAGTATCTCTTAAAAGTATAAAAGAAACCACCCTGGGCAAAATACTTTCTTCAGTTCTGCAAGTTATTTCTCTCTCTTGCTTCTGCAGTATAATTAGCTACAACTCTTTTAGTGACTGTCATTCAACACTGTTGCTATTTTTCCTTTCTTCTTTTTACAACTGACTCAGCCGTGATTATACAGGTTTACTGTGTGGTTGTGGTGGTGCTGGGGTGTGTGTGTGTGTGTATTCTGGTAATGAAAGGGAAAGATTAAAGGAGCTTTGGGAGCCATGTTTGGTTTGATAAGATAATTTTGTCATTTTTTTAAACACAACCTGTTCAGGATGTGTGGTCGTGACTCGTCTCTTCCAGCCCTTTTTTCCGCGGCACGACATTTCTTCTGTAAGACACAGCCAGGTCTACAGAATGGCATGGATGATGGTGATGATAGTAGTAATAATGATCTGTGTAGTTTTTCTAATGCATAGTGGCACCTAGAGCTCTCCAAACTAAGATGGTCATGATCATTTTTCATAAACATCTTGGGAAAAGGTCAGGGAGGGATGCAATCTTGTATATTACTTATGGATCATTGGATTCTCATTTAGGGAATGATTTGTTGGTTTGATTGGGTTCCCGGCAGAGCTGTAGATGTTTGACTAGGCTGGTACTAAAAACCAATGGTGCTGTTCCTTCCACCATCTCCAGTTCAGATGCAAACCCTTGACTATATTGTCCTACCATGAGGAGGATGAAGAATTACAGTAGGTTTTTTTTTTAACTGTTAGGTTTTGACTGTTTCCCAAAGCAGCCAAGAAATCTATACTGACAAGGACCTCTGTATAAAAACCTGTACCCCTGCAAAGTAATTCTTTCAGAAATCTATGAGTTGGGTCTTTATTCAGAGGGTTCTGGCAAGGTCTTTTGGTTTCCTGATGCACTTTGGTCCTTACCACTTTCCTTCTTTGACTCCAGAAGCATCCAACCATAGTCGTCGGGGACTTTGCTGGATGAAAACCCCCCCAAGGTGAGTTGCCTTGTCAGAGCGACACGTGTCATGGTCACTCCGGCGATATCAGTGCCACCAAAGCGGCTGATGCGTCAGTTGGTGAACAGAGGCAGGATGCCGGTTGCTATAGCGATCATTCATTGTGATCTCCTTGGAAATAGGAAGGAGGAAACCTTTTGAGTTGACATGTATGGTTTCGTGTGATAAGGAGTAAACACAACCAAAAAGTGACTAAGGGAGAAGATGGATGTTACTGTGCAAGCTGAACTCACAGGAGGTCCTTCAGCGCAGTTGGAATGCAGCACTTCTTAATATTTCCATAGTTGGGATCCTACTCTATGCAGGTGTCATTAGAGAAAGCCAGGTTGGGCTTTCTCAACCACAGAAGCCGTGGCTGCTCCGGCTTGCAAGATCTGAGCAGAGTTGGTGATGACTGGGTCATCACCATGGAGATCTCTCTCTTCATGGGTCACTATAAGTCTAATCCAGCTTCATGGCAAATAACAGCAAGAGGTTGGTGGCACCCATAAAAACCGGTCTGGGCTTCTCTGGCCATTTCCACAATGCAATGCAATGCAATGACTCCACTTTCAACTTCCTGTGGAATTATTCTGGGGCTTGTAGTTTCCTGAGGCTCAAGAGCTCTCTGGCTGAGAATTCTAAATGCCCCTCCCTACGCTGCAAAACCCATAAGATGTTGAAAGTGGAATAATAGCAGTCTAGTGTGGAAATGACCTCTGTCTTGTGTGAGGAGCTCAGGGAGTGAGGAGGCCATGTAGGAGTCACGCTTGACAGGCTCATGAGGAAAGGAAGAGGGTGTTAATTTGATGTTGCATTGTCACTTCTGTCAGGAAAAGCAGGGAGGCGGCAAGTGTCAGTCAGTGTTGTTTTTGGTGCTCTATGCACACGCACTTTCAAGATGGATAGGAGCTCGTGAGCTGAACTGACAGCCCCAGCAATCATAAACTTCCCACTTGGTTTGAAGCCAGTGTTTATGGAAGAGCCAGCTGCAGAGCTTTTGCAGTCCCTCTGGTGGGTTGCTGGGCCCCAGGTGAAGCCAGAAGCACCCCTCTGGTGGGAAACCTATAAAAGGCTCAGCCGCTCATAAGTAGGAGGGAAAGGAAGGACGGCGGAGAAGCAAGCTGCTAAAAAAAGGGGACGGAGGAGGCAAATCGGGGAGGTGGCTATAAAAATAGTCATCAAATCAAGCCCTATTTCATTGTCTATTATTTTTGTTAGCCAGAGGGGCTGGGAAAAAGGAAGCGAGTGAACACCCACCCACCCACATGTCCATACTCAAGTAAAATGCATCCAGTCATCAAGGTTAAGAACATAAGAAGCAGGTGTGGAACATGGGCAAAGATCTGGGATTGTGGTTGTGTAGTAAAAATCTACACTTAGGTAGTTAAAGGATGGTTGCATAACACTAACCAGCTGGCATCTAGTTAGGGACATAAAGTATACATAAGTCACACTATGAACATGGAGCCAAAAAGTCAACATTGCCCAACTGATGTATTCTGCTGATAGCCGCAAAAGCGGAGTTGCACAGACAGCTGCTTTGTCTGCACCTTGTCTTTGCAAGTGGAATATTGAGCATTGTCATTGTGCATCCGATTTTTTGCATTGTGGTTGCACACTGTGCGTTGTGGTTGTGGATCATGTATTGTCTATTGCACAGGGACACTTAGTCCTTGACATGTGTGTGCAGTGCTGCTATTCTGCACGAGGGTTGTGTAGCATTAATGCCCAAGATCACCCAGTGAGTGTCCATGGCCAGACTCTGGCTTCTCAGAGTCTTAGTCCAACATTCAAACCAAATTAATCCCATGCTCACTCTTCCAAAAAACATCCCATTCTGGGACTCTAAAGCAAGAGCCTTAAATAAGCAAGACAGAGGACTCTCCAATCTTTCCCTTTGCCTGCTGTCTTGTCCCTTTCTCTCTCTCTCTCTCTCTCTCTCTCTCTCTCTCTGGCATTTATTTATCACCTCTTGACCCATTAGGGCCACCAAAGTGATGCACAATGGGTGAAAAGCACTTTCAAAACATCAAATAAATAACTAATAACCAATTAAAACACTCTAGTTGCCAAAATATTCTTAAAACACAGTAATATTTCACTTAAGAAATGGCTCTAAAACTAGACATAGTTTAGAAAACAGTGATGGCTTTGAAAAAACAGCTACTTCACACTGAAAAGAAAAAGGCTACAGAATTCAATTTTCATCCCATCAATGTACAATGTGGCCTTTGACCAGTTAGCACGTCTGTCCATGCTCCAAACCCCTGAGACCTTACCCCTAGCAGTCTGCTGGGGTCTTGTAGATTTACCATTGCAGCCTTAGCTCCTGAAAGCTAATTGTCTTTAATTGGGCACTGTTATTCAAATTAGCTTTCCTTCTGTAACCATAAACATCAGAGCTCGCTTCTGAAGGCATTCTGCCTGCAACTCAGGATGCAATGGGATGCAGCTGGGATGCTGAAGCGTCCATGCTGCTGCCATCTCTCCCTCTCTTTCTCTTTCCCTCTCTTCCTTTCTCTCTGGTGCCAGGAACCCAAGAACTGAAGGGGAAGAACAAAAGAGGAAGTTCACAAGATGCTTAGTTGAGGCGGGGGCACTTCTGTCATTGTCCAAACACAACATTATGAAAGCCAGATGCCCTGTGACCACCCAGGCAGCCTGGAGAAGGCTGGGGGCTTCCTTGTTGTCAGTTTGCATTGACTCTTTCTGGTCAGCTACTTGTGCCTTCAGCTTTCTCCTGTCAAGAGAGGCAGCTGTCTCCTTTTCCCCCTCTTGAATGCATCTCACACCAGATATGGAGAGCTTGGTGTTGCTCCTAGATCCAGATAGGGAAAGAAAACACAACGAGTTTGGGTATTCCACTCCAGTTTTTGCAGACAAATTAAGCCCAGACTATCTGAAAGACTGCATCTCTCTGTAGGAATATGCTGGTGTTCTAAGATCCTCAGGGAAGGGCTTTCACTGCCACCAATGTCAGAGGATTGTTTTGTGAGGGCACAAGAGAAGGCCTTCTTGGTCCTTGCCCCCAGGCTTTGGAATTCCCTTCCATAGGAGGCTAGGGCGACCCCCTCTGTGCTCTCCTTTTGCTGGCCTTTTCATTCATAGCTTCACATTTTGTATGGTTTTTAACTATATGTGCTCTTACTGTAATGTTCTGCCTTTTGTAAGCCACATTGCACCCTAATCTGGGAGAAAGATGGTCTATAAATGGATGGATGGATGGATGGATGGATGGATGGATGGATGGATGGATGGATCGATCTTACAGAGTTCTAACAAAGGAAAACCCCAGCCCAGCTGGACTGCACTGGGATTCACGTCTTTTCCTCTGATACTCCAGGATCCATAATAATCAATAGTGTGTATAAAATATTTTAAGAATGCAAGAGAAGGAAATATCAAGGCTGATTAGCTGCTAGACATAACTCTTTTTTCCCCCCTGACTAACAACATGCCATCTTCAATCCAAACTCACAGAGACAGATTTGAAGCTCTTGGAGAAATATGTCACTTTCACCATCTGGGCTTGAAAGAGAAAGAGAGGATTTCTCACTTTTCCTCCTCATTTTGGCATCACAATCTGGCACAGTCGGACAAAAAAAGGAAGTTCTTATTAAGCAGAGACTGGCGCAACTGAGAGCAAAACCGCACCGATTGAAGAGCTCTCCCAAACTTCTCAATGTCACTGGTTCAACCTGTGGCTTATTTTGCACCTGTTAACCTCCTTACTGAGAGCCAGTGTTGTATAGTGGTTTGAGTCTTGGATGACCACTCCAGAGACCAGGGTTTGAATCCCTGCTTGGCCCTGGGAACCCACTTGGGTAGCCTTGGGCAAGTCACACTCTCTCAGCCTCAGAGGAAGGCGATGGCAAACCCCCTCTCTGAACAAACCTTGCCAAGGAGTCCCCATGGCAAGTTTGCTTTAGCCTCATAGTAACTTGGAAATGATTTGGAGGCACAACAGCAATCTGGCGTTAAGCATTTAAGGCCATTTCCGCACTAGACTGTTATAGCGCTATTATTCCACTTGCAACATCCTTTGGAATCCTGGGGTTTGCAGAAACTGCAAGTGTTGTTGCAAGGATGCAAGGATGTTGCAAGTGGAATCATAGCGCTATAACAGTCTAGTGTGGAAATGGCCTAAGTAGCATAATTTCTGAGGTGGAGCTCGCATGGAGCAGTGATTCGGGTGTTGCGTTAGGATAGTGAGAGACCAGGGTTCAACTCCTCCTCAGCCGCTGGGTGACCTTGGGCAAGTCACACCCTCTCAGCCTCTGAGGAAGGTAATGCAAACCTCTTCTGAACAAATCTTGCCCAGAAACCTGCATCTTAGTGTCATTGTAAGTTAGAAACAATTTGAGCATGCTCAGCAACAAGAACATGTGTGAAGTTGTCTGAGAAAGTGGTTGTTCTGATACGGAACATCCACATTCAACACAAACATCCTGAAACAGTGTGCAGCCATGTGCTCAGTGCTGTAAGCAGACATGCAACGTCCTTCTCTTTTTTTCATTTTTACATCTACATTTATAAACATCACAATCTCCCCAAAAAACTTGCTTTCTGCTTAATGACAGCCTATAAATCGAGACGCAGAGGCACCCCAACACTCCAAATTGAAACTGTTCAGAGTTTGATGCCTGAGAGTCCCTCCAGCGTAAATATGAATGCTCCCACAACACACTCCCACACAATCCATCTTGTTATCTCCTGGGTTGGGAGAGCTCTCCGTTTCTCCCTGTAGCAGTCCCTGAATTGCAGAGTCCTTTCTCTGCCCCCACATATGTGTGTGTGTGTGTGTGTGTGTCGAATATTCTATAAAACAATGGAAGTGTTGCTGGTGATACAGGGAAGGTGCAGTAGCAGCTACAGGTTCTGGTCTCAGTAGGGGAAAAGCAGCCCATCCACTCTGGGTTTTAGTCTGAACTGTAAAAGTACTGTCCAAGGTTCTGAACCCTTCCACCCAATTGGCTCTGCACCTTCTTTAAAGTCCAGACTAAATCCAGGAGTCAATTTGCTGCCCCAGGAATATTGGGAGCTGCCAGCCACCATGGGGGTGAGTCCACCACACTCCGAGGCAGCATATTCCACAGTCGAATGGCTCTTACCATCAGGAAGTTTTTCTAATGATTAAGTGAAATCTCTTTTCTCCTTATGGTGGGAGAAGTCCCTTATGTGAAGGCTGGAAAGCTTTGCCTTTTATGAGGATTGAAGGAGAGGCCAAACAAACCCATACAGTAGGCCCCCTACATCAGCTAGGATTTGGTTCCAGAACCCCCACCCCGTGGATACCAGAATCTGTGGATACTCAAGTCCCATTAAAATAGCAAAATCAAGGGTTGTGGGGGGGAATTAAATCATAGAATCATAGAAACATAGAACTGGAAGAGACCACCATGGCCATTGAGTCCATCCCCTTGACGCACACTCAAATGGCCATCCAGCCTCTGCTTAAAAACCTCCAAAGAAGGAGACTCCACCACACTCCAGGGCAGTGTATTCCCCTGTCAAATGGCTCTTCCTGATGTTTAAGTGGAATCTCTTCTCCTGTAGTTTGAATCCATTGATCCGTGTCCTAGTTTCTGGAACAGCAGAAAACAAGCTTGCTCCCTCTTCGACATGACATCCCTACAAATATTTAAACATGGCTATCATGTCTCCTCTTCACCTTCTTTTTGTCAGGCTAAACATCCCCAGCTCCCTAAGCTGCTCCTCATAGGGTTTCATGGCTTCCAGACTCTTCACCATTTTGGTTGCCCTCCTCTGGACACACTCCAGCTTGTCCATCTCCTTCTTGAAATGAGATGCCCAGAACTGGACACAGGACTCCAGGGGAGGTCTAACCAAAGCAGAATAAAGTGGTGCTACATTTTCATGGTCGGATCTGTGGAGACCGATCTGTGGATGCAGAGGGCCAGCTGTATTTCGGAGCATCCGCACTTCCCAAAGACAGTGCCATCAGGCCATTCATGAATGCGGACAGGAGCTTAGTTAACTTTATAAAGAAGGGCATTGAAGTCCATCCTGTCCTTTCTCCTGACATTTGGGGAGGAGGCCAAGTCGGTCCTGACTCCTTCCTGCCGGCCAGGCCTGGGTGCCCTGAATTTTCCTGGGTCCTCTCTGGCTGTTTTGGAAACTGGGGGGGTTCTCCCTGGGCTGAGAAGAGCGCCATGAAATTCCTGACCTTGGGAAAAGACGGGGAGGAGGAGGAAGAAGAGGAGGAGGAGGAGGAGAAAGCAGCGGGGGCGCGCTCGGGCCACCTTATGAATGAAATTCCACCCAGGAGGCGGGCGCGCGCGTGGATACGCGCGTGTGTTTACCTCCTCTCCCTTTTTGCGCGGGTGTGATGCCTCCGAAGCAGTAAAGGAGGGGTGCGTATGTGTGATGGGGCGTGTGTGTGTGTGTGTGAGAGAGAGAGAGAGCGAACCAGCACGCGTCTAGTTGTTATTCCGGCGCCCATCTCCTCTGATTCACAGACTTGCGGCTGATCATGAATCCAAGAGGGGACTTTTGACGTCAGCGAGGAGCTCTATCAGCAGACCCGACGGGGACGGGAATATTAAGAGCATCCCGGGTTTTTTCCCCCCTTTTTCTTTTATTCCTCTTCTTCTTTCTTTTTCTCCCCCCTTCGCCAGCCGTCCGCCGGCGGTGCTGGCCATGCTCTCCAAAGGCCCGGAGCTTTAATTCGGCAAAGCGCGGAGAGGGACGAGCCAGCCGGGGGAAAGGGCGACCGACGCAGCACCCCTCCGGACCGAGGTAAAGAAAATAAACTTGATTTTAAAGGAAATTAAAGAGACCCCCCAAACGCGGAGTTCCAAGCCAGCCCCGAATCCCAGACGCGGCTCTTTTCGGTTGGGTCAGTCCGGCCCGCCCCCCAACGAGGAAGGGGGAGAGGGGTCCGCCTCGCGCGTGAGTTAGGGGCGAGTGGGGGTCTTGTCCCTCGGGGGGGGGTCCGCGGGTCTTGGCTCTGGGGACCGGGCAGAGGAGGCGCGGCTGCCCCAAGGGCGGGAGGTGGGGGGAAGTCGTAGCTGCGGCTGCCAAGAGGCTCTAAACCGCCGCCCCCCTTTCCCCCTCCTCAGCATCCCTCGCTGGCCAGCCTGTCCCCGGGCGATCACTCTTGCAAACGTTACGAGGGGTGACCTTCGGGCGGCTCCCGGGTTACCTGGCCCTCACTCGCCCCCCTTTCGCTCCCGACGCCTGAGCGCCGGACAGGGGTCGGATTTCGCGCGGCGGTCGCGGGCGGAGGGGGCGGAGGGGCGTCCCATTCCCACCAGCGGGAAAGCGGAACGCGTGGAAGCGCGTACCGGGGTTTGTTTGCAGGGGAGAGGAATTGTGCCCCCCTCGCCCCCTCCCCACACCCGCTTTTAATCCAGCGGCCGAGTTTTTTGCTGCGGTTCTTGGCCGGCGGCCTTGTGGGGATCCCTCCCAAAGGGAGAGGGGGCGGTGGAACTGCAGGGTGGGGGGGGTGCGCCCGTCCCACCACCCAAGAGTCACAGGCTCGGACGGGGCAGTGGGGGGGCGAGTCTGGGGAGAAACTCAACTCGGGCCAAGGAACTCTTTTGGGTCCTTCCTCCGAACGCCGCTCCCCGAAAACAGCCGAGCCCCCGGCCCTTGCTACTCTCCCCTCCCCTCTACAGACCCTCCCCTCTTGCCCTGCTCCCCTCCCTCTCCTTCTTCTCCCCCTCTTTTGCCCTCTTAGCTTCCCCCTTCCTTCCTCAACCGTCTCGCCTCCCCTCTTTCTTTGAACCTCTCCTCCTGCTCCCCTCCCCACTTCCCCTGCTCCGCTTCACCCCTCTTCCCGCCCCTCCACGTTCTCCCCTCCTCCTGCCCCTGCTCCCCTCTTCTTCTGCTCCCCCCCCCCCCCTGCTCCCCCCTCCCCCCTCCCCCCTCCCCCTTGCCCTCCCCCGGCCCTCCCCTCCTCCTGCTCCTCCGCTCCTCTCCTCTCCTCGCCCGTCCCTCCTTCCGTCGGGCCCTTCCCTGCTCCCCCTCCCTGCTTCCCCCCCCCACCGCCACCGCATAAGTAGCCGCAGCGCCCGAGGTCTCGCTGGCGACGGGGACGGTGATGTCAGAGCCTCCGCACTTCCCTCCACTCGCCGCCCCCCCCGCCCCGCGCGTGGCGCTGCCATGAAGGGCGGGAGAGGGGGGCGGGGAGGGGAGGGGGCGCGCGCGTGTGTTTGTGTTTTGCGGGGGGGCAACGGCTAACACGGGGATGGATGCAGGTCCCGACCTGGGTCCCGACGAAGTTGGGACGGGGCAGGAGCAATTTGCAAATGGCAATTCAGTATCCAAGGCTTCAAACACACACACACACACAGGCCGCCGCCGCCCCATGCAAGGGAAGAGGGGGAGGAAGCCTAGGGGCCGCGCCCCCTCCTCCTCCTCCTTGCAGGAGGCCAGCCCTCAACCCTGGCAGCCCACCCCCCTTCTCTCCCCCGGGCCCCAGATGGTTTGGGAGTTCCCCCTCCTTCCCCACGTGGGAGAGGTGGCTGCGACGATCTCGAGGGGGGCCACCCTGGGGGGAGAGCCTGTCACCCCCTATCGCTCAGTGTAACCCAAAGTGGGCAGAGTTGGGGAGGAGCCCCTTTTTGGACTCCAGCTCCCGGGCTCCCTGCAACTGGCCCTGATGGGAATTCTGGGAGCTGCAGTCCAGAGCAGTCTGCGATGGGCCTCTCTCGCAGAGCCCCCTCCCTCCACCCTCCGCCTCCTGGGGAAACCCCTTGGGGCGCCTGGGATCCCGGCGGAGAGAGGGCGGCCCTTGCGCGCCCCCTAAAAAGGGCCACGTGGCGCCACAAACAACAACTGTGTGTGTGTGTGTGTGTGTTCAAGCCCCCTGTTGCACCCCCAGGGCAAAACAGGACCTCCTTCTTTATATCTGCATAAAATTCTAATGACAGGCATAGTTGCAATGTCAGGATTTTTTCAAACCGTTCCAACGGAATTACAGCAACGTCGCCCGAGTACGGGTGGACGTCCAAAGGGTGCTGAGTCCGCTTCGGCCTTTCGTCCAAACTGGGAAGGCGCGATCCGGGGCGCTGAAGCTCCTTTAGACGGACTCGGAGCTCAGCGCCCTGGAGGGCTCCTTAGCGCCGGCCTTTGGCCTCTGGCCTCCCCGCCGGGAGCGGATCAGCACCCTGGACAGCGACCCTCCGCGGCGCGTAAAGGGAAAGCCGCCGGGGAGCCGCCAGCCTGCGGCCACCGCCATCTGATCCCCGGAGGCGGCGACCCGGGGATGAGGGGTTGTCTCAGTGTCCCCCAGCCTCCCTTCTCGGGAGGGGCTTCCGTGGCTGGAAACCCCCCCTGGGATCAGAGGGGTCTTCTCAGGGAGGCCGATGCTCCAGCCGTGCCAAGACAGGGACGCCCATCGGGAGAGCGGCCGCCCCTTGGGCGAGAGGCCTGCTCCCCCTAAAAGAGGACGCCCTCCCCCTCTGACCCTCTCCCCGTTCTCTCTCTCTCTCTCTCTCTCTCCCCCGCAGGCGATGCTCGCGGGCAACCCGGCCGCCGCCGCCGCCGCCATGGAGGAGCAGCTGCGGGAGCAACAGCGGCGCCTCCTGGCCCTCCTCAGCGCCGCCGCCGCCGCCGCCCCGCCGCGGCCCCTCGCCGCCCTCTGGCCCTCCGGCAACGCTTCCTCCTCCGCCGCCGCCGCCGCCGCCACGGGAGGACCCTCGCATCTCTCCCCTGCCGCCGCCGCCGCCGCCGGAGCGTCGGTGGGGAGCGATGAAGGCTCGGGCGGCGGCGGGGGCGGCGCGGGGAGCGGGGCGAGGGGCCGGGAAGGGGGCGTCGGGGGCGGGGCGGGGGGCGGCGGGGCGGGGGCGGGGCCGGTGAGCGGGTGGGAGGCGGCGCTGTGCGCGGCGGGGGCGGCGGCGGCGGGCGAGAACGCGCTGGTGCTGGCGGTGCTGCTCTGCTCGCCGGGCCTGCGGGCGCCCATGTTCCTGCTGATGGGGAGCCTGGCGCTGGCCGACCTGCTGGCCGGGCTGGGCCTGGTGCTCCGCTTCGCCGTCCAGCTCCTGCTCCCGCCGCCGCCGGGCGAGGCCGCCACGCTGGGCGCCGCCGCCCTCCTCCTGACCGCCTTCTCGGCCTCGGCGGGCAGCCTGCTGGCCATCGCCGTGGACCGCTACCTCTCGCTGCGCCGCGCGCTCACCTACCACCCGGGGCGGGCGCGCGCCCTGGCCGCCGCCGCCCTGCTGGCCCTCTGGCTCGCGGGCCTGGCGCTGGGCCTCCTCCCGCCGCTGGGCTGGCACTGCCTCCGCGCCCCGCCGGGCCCGCCCTGCAGCGTCCTCCGCCCGCTGCCGCGGGACCTGGCCGCCCTCCTGGCCGCCGCCGCCCTCCTCCTATTCGCCCTCCTGCTCCAGCTCTACGCCCGCATCTGCCGCATCGCCGCCCGCCACGCCCAGCAGATCGCCGTCCAGCGCCAGCTCGCCCCCGCCGCCCCGCCCGCCGGCCGCCGGGGCCTGGCCACGCTGGCGCTGGTGCTGGGCACCTTCGCCCTCTGCTGGCTCCCGCTGGCCGTCTACGCGCTGGTGGCCGACGCCTCCTACCCGCCCGCCGCCACCTACGCGCTGGCCCTGCCCGCCGCCTGCAGCGCCCTCCTCAACCCGCTCGTCTACGCCTTCCGCAACGCCGACCTCCAGCGCGCCCTCGGGCTGGCCTGCGCCGGCTGCGGCTGCGCCCCCGCCGCCCTCGACGCCCGGCCCCGCGCCTCCAGCGACGTCTGAGCCCGGCACCGGGAGGAGGAGGCGCAAGGACGGGGCCCGGGGGGCGGGGGAGCCGAGCCTGCCGCCGCGGGAACGAGGAAGGCGGACAGGGAGGGGGGAGGGGGAGAGGAAGAGCCGGGCACCCTCCCGCGCGGGCGCCCCGGGCACGCGCCTCTTCCGGGAAGGGGGGCTGTCCCGCACAAGAGGGGTTTCCTTTGGAAAAACGCCACCGGGCCGCTCCGCCCGCGCCTCCCCTCTCGGGTCTGTCGGGGTGTTCCCTGGGACCCAAACACGCCCCCTCCCCGCTTCACCTTCACTCCCCAATTGCATGGGTTTCGCACTTGGATCCCACTTGAGCTGCCAGGGGGGTCTTATAGCCCACCGATTTCCCAACAGCGGGCTCAAAGCAACTTTGAAGTTATTAAAATATGTAGAGGCTAAAAATTGTTCTCAAACATCCGTTTGGAGAGTGGGAGCAAAGGGGGGGGGAGAGAAAGAGAGTAGCCTAGTGGTTTGGGTGTTGGAGGAGGACTCTGGGAGACCCTCTGGGAGACCCCCTGCTCAGCCATGGAAACCCGCTGGGGGACCTTGGGCAAGCCTTGGAGGGAGGCAAGGAGGTGCCTTCTCCGAAGAAATCTTGACAAGAAAACCGAGTGGTAGGGTCCCTGTAAACTGGTAATGAATTGAATCTCTCCCATGTTTAAAAAACAGTTAAACGATCTCCCCAGCTAAAGCTGCTTAGAATTCTTTAAAAGATAATACGCTAATATATTTGTATTTTATTAAGAAATATAATAGAAAGGTAACAGGATTCCTGTGGGACCCTGGGATTTGCAGTTTCCTGTGCAATGCCCTCTGCCGGAGGGCTCAAATGCCTCTTCATACTCCGAATCCCAGGTTTCTGTAGGATTCAGCCATGGCGGTTCCAGGACTACCAAAGTTCTGTCAGTGTGTGGCATAGAAGAGATTGTGTGCAATCCCAATGGGCTGGCCCTTGGGAGGGATACCATGAGGGAGGGCTAGGACTCTCGAGGACAAAACCCCAGATCCCAGAACACTTGCACTTGGGGAGAATCATGACCCACCCCAGTAGTGTCTGTTGGCTCTCATATCTAGGGGCCAGTGAAACCACCTTGGGTTTCAAGAGGAACTTTATAGGAGCTGCCCAAGGTTCTGGTCCTACTTTTGGGAACAGGGACCAGTACCATGGATGGTGCCTTTGAGGCTGGGACTGAATCCTAGCTTGGCTTCCCCGTCCCACATAATTCAATGTCGCCAAGTGCCATGGCCTGAAACCTAGAGAGTCATGGGCTGCTTCTAAGTGGTCTGCAACAGCCTATGTTTTCTCAAAATGCCTTTCCAGCCCCTTAAGAAAGGAAGGAAGTGTGTGTGTGTGTACTACCACATTTGACTTGTCTGTGTGCCCCCTCCTTCGCTGTATTCCTCTCAAGGGTCCTTTGTTAAAAGCAGATCTTGGATTCTCTTGGAATCTTTGATTCAGTCGTTGACATTCAAAAGATCCTTCACGTACACTGCAAAGTAGGGTCCCAGAAAAGAAGCTCAGTGACAGAGGAAGGGAGGAGAAAATTGCAACTGTATTGCATTTTCTTAGTGCAGGGCTACAGATGGGCTGAAAATGGATCCTGTGAATTTAGCCTTTCATTGCTATTTGGGGGCACGGGGTCCAGTATAGAAAATGTGGACAGGAGAGGACAATAGCATTGGGCAGCTGCAGATCTGCTCTGGGTTTAAGGGAGTAGCCCAAATCCCAACCTCCAACTAGGTTCGGGACTCTGGACAGGTCTCACAAAGCTCAGGGGAAAGCTTGGAGTACATTTCCCCTCTCACTGAAATGGGAGCCATTTCAGGACCATTTCTGCACTAGCCAGTTATAGTGTGATGATTCCACTTTCAACGTCCTCTGGAATCCTGGGGTTTGCAGTTTTGGGAGGGGCCGGCTGGCCCCTCCCGAATCTGCAAACCCCAGGATTCCAGAGGATGTTGAAAGTGGAATCATCACACTATAACTGGCTAATGAGGAAATGGCCCAGGTCTTTAGAACTAGTGCATTTTGGGGGAGGACAGACAGGTGAGATTGTATGAAAGAGCTGGAACCTCAGATCCAGACACTTGAATGTTGGTTTCCCGGCAGCTTGTTTGTGAATGTGGAAGTGACGAGGAAAAACAATGCAGAAGCGAGCAGCGCAATAAACACACGGCATGTGTGGAATATCCCCAAGGGCCAACGTGGGTGGTTCCATTTGCTGTTTCTTTTTCACGCTAATCAAGTTTGGCTCTGTTATGCAATGGCAACCACTACACATTTTGAAGGAAAAAATTACCCGATATGTCAGGGGATAAATTGAGTCTGCTCAGGGGATTCTTTTCATCCCGGCACCACAAGGGCAGAGTCAGTTCCTGAATGCACAACTAGAAACTAGATTTACTTGTCTTGTGTTATTGTTGTGTATCTTCAAGGCGTTTGTGACCCTAAGGTCAACCTATCATGGGGTTTTCTGGGGCTGAGAGTGAGTGACATGCGCAAGATCACTAGCAGGTTTCCCTGGCCAAGCAGGGAACTGAACCTTGGTGTCCAGAGTCATGGCCCAATGCTCAAACCGCTATGTCAAGTTCATGAATGTAGAACAGTTATCTAGATTTACCTATCCATGACAATGTAGTTGTGCATTGGACTATGACTCTGGAAATCAGGATTTACTTCCCTGCTCAGCTATGGAAACCAGCTGGGTGATGTTGGCCATACTACACTCTCTCAGCCCCAGAAAGCCTTGTGATGGGCTAACCTTAGCATCACCATAAGCTAGAAATGACTTGAAGGTGCACAACAACAATGGCAACAATTTTATGTTCACGATCACTTACTGAGTCATGATTGTGACACTGTTGCAATGATCACAAATCTCACCCCCCCCCAACTACTTCCCTGGGCTTCAGCTGCATGGGAAGAAGGAGGTCCACTCTACTGGTGATTGCTAACACCAGAACACATTCACTCTGACTCTAAGGACATTTGGCAATCCTTTCAAGGGTGAAAGCCTTGTCATTCTGACACAGCAAAGCCAGCAAAGAGCTTTGTGCCACCTTGAAGACGGATGAGTTTTATTTGGCATCAGGTTTGATCAGGCTGCAGTCCAGAAATGCTCAAGCCAAATAAAACAGGTTTGCTTTAAGATGCCACAAAACTCTTCATTATATTTGACAGTCTTGGATTTTAAGAAGTTACCTGACTTTGCATTTCATATTTATTGGTTTTATTTTTTTAAAGGCAACCTCTGGGGGCCTATCCCTACATTAGCTGTTACAAACGTGGGGATTTGCAACTTTACAACATGGTAAAGCAGCACAGTTCGGTCTGCGCACTGATGTTCCTTTTCTAGTTAAGCATCTCATGAAAGCGCTAAGACCAAATGCATGCAGCAGACGTGGCTGGGTTGCGCAGGCCTCTCTCTGCGTGGGCACATCCTGCAAAAAGGCAGAGTGCCACAGTGTTCAGCTGATGCTTACAAGCAATGCATTACATAACATGCATCTGCCCATTTATGGCTGCTTCCTCTTCACCAAGGAAAACAGGTTGGTGCAGGTAGCTCGGTTCTGGTTTGATTCGCAGTTCCTGAAGAGAAAGGGACTGCCCTAAATTCTCCCCCTACACACACACACTCACGCATGCCAAACCAGTCATTTTGCCCACAGATTCATCAAGAAGAAATTACTATGTTGAGGCAGCTTGTTTGCTCATATCTCAATGAAACTGAGCACTGTGTGTGAGAGTAGCTTTCGGGGATACATTTAAGTGGAATTTTTGCCTTTGTGGAAGAGTAGATAAGTTTGGGTTCCTTAGCAAATGGTACAAATGTTGAAAGAGCTGCTCTCTCCAGCAATCAAATGAACTGATTCCCTTTTTTTCCTGGGTTGCTTTTGGAATAAGGGGATACAAAGAGCTGGATCTAAAGCAAGACTGATCTAGGGGAACAGCAAGTCCATCTAGGGGCACCAGTGGTTCTGAGACCTGGATTGGGACCTCCCCATGTCAGGGAGAGGTAAATCTGTTCTGGGTTTTAGTCTGAACTTGCAGGCCTATCTAACCCGACGTTCTCTTCATCTAGTCTGTTGACTCTGGGAAGCCCACTGGCAGGGCAGGAGGGCAATGACACCCCCCATCTTGTGCTCCTTCCCAACTGATGTCCTGCCTCCGATACTGCCAGTGAGACATAGCTATCCAGTCTGTGATTTTATCCAACCCTCCTTTTAAAGCCCTCCTAGATGGCAGCCTTCCTTGGATCCTGTGGCAGTGAGTTCCACAAGTTAGCCAAGTGTTGCATGAAAAGGAATGTGAAGGAGGAAAAGCAGTTTTGTTGCACCTTCCTTTACCAGGAAATGTAGCTCATTGCTTGGTTGCTCCTTCTGAGCTCTGTATCACTGTTGCCTAGATGTCTGCAAGTTGAGATATTTTTACCCCTAAAAAGTTCACTTCCGTGCCCAAGATGAGAAAACCAGTCAAAGCAGCATGTATTAACCATTGCCTGCCCCTTAGCAGCTACTCACTTACCATCTCTATGGATCTGTGCCATCTATGCTCTACCTATGCTTCCATGGATGTAACCAAAAATATGTTGTTTTTCTCAAATGTTGTCACTGAAGGATGTGTAATAGTTTGTTTGCTTGAACCATGTGGTACAGTTCATAAGGTCAGTAGTGCATTTTTTTTTTATTTTAAAAATGCTGTGTTGGAATAATGCCTTTATTACCCCAGCCCAAACAAAACAGAAGCACAACATTGCATGCCAGCTTTCAGAACTAACAGATCTCTCCATCAGGCCAAAAGCAGGGCATGTGCAGCAATAGAAGGAGAGTCCTTTCCACAGGCAGGCCCTGGGACAGGCAGAGCCCTCCTGATGTTGCTGAACTGCAACTCACAGTTGCTGGTATAGCCAATGGTGGAGGATGATGGGAGTTGCAGTCCAACAAATATCTGCAGGGACATACATTGTACCTCCCTCCCCCCATGATTTGTATGGCTTTATGGTTTTTCTGAGGCCCATCAAGCAGTTGAAGGCTGGTGGGTCCCTTATTAGGAGAAGCAGTGGACTCTGCTCCGGGTTTTAGTCTGAACTTCAAAGGAGTTATCCAAAGTGCTTAAATCTATCAGCTTTGGCACCTTGGAGCACTTGTTTAAAGCTTAGGCTAAGTTGTGGAGTGGATTCTGTGTCCCACTGGCTCGGAAGCTGCTCAGCTCCTCTACTGAGAAAACAGAACACTAAGAAGGAGGGCCGCTGTTTTACATGTAAGTTTTCCTTCTCAAATAAAAATGCACCTCTTGATCCCCCCGGGGGGAAATGTACAGCCACCATTCCATTTTGGGCAAGCCAGGCCTCTGCAATGCACTTTATGGACTCATGGAAGAGGGGCAGAGGGGAACATGAACTCAATGCTGTGAATTGCACTGTATTTGCTCTGGTTGTATAATACTATACATTCATCTGTGAAGAGTAATTTATTTTTATTACTGTACATAAAAAATGTTTGTGATTGGTCGAGACAAAATTTAGAATTATTTTCAACAGATTTTGGAAAAAAAAACAAAAAGAGATGTTCCATTCTGGGGCATTTGTTCCCCCAGGTTACGTGCCAAAATTGTTGTTGCTTCTCTCCTTCTTTGGATAAACTATTAACTGACAAAAATGGTCTCGTGCTTAGAGTCTGTTCTGTGTTACACTCCCACAGATCATTTGACACCCCCCCACACACACATCAAATGTAGCCCACCCACTATGTATGGTTGTCTTCAGGGCCAGGTGATGGTTTCTGTGTCAATGGGGAAGCGAGTCTGTTCCAGGTTTTAGTCTAAACTTTAAAGGAGCTGTCCAAAGGGCCAAACCCTAGTCTTAAAATAAGTTCGGCACTTTGGATAGCTCTGTTAGAGATCTGTGCCATTTCCAACCAGCTCTGCTCACTCTGATAGGCAGTTGTGGAAAGCCACAAGCTCACCGTCACAACCCAACCCTGTGCAATCCCAGGAATTTGTCTCAGAGGAGTCAGATCAGGAAGAACTTCCAACTCCAGAAGTCACCCCCTCCCCAGATCCTGAACAATCAAGAACAGATGCAGGTGATGCTGGCTTTGTGGACAATGACCCCCCCACACACATCAACCACAGCAGGAGAGAGACCTCTTTTCATTGTATAGCGATGGTGAGCCAAACAGGGTCAGAGGTGAAGCCAACCCCTCCTGCATAAGCTTGAATATCAGATGCTGAGCAATGAGGCACCTGGCTGTCAAGGTTAGGCAGCTATGGACCTCCCAGCGGTGCAGGAGAGTTCTTGTTAGAGTCAAAATCAAAGTTGGAAGTGGCCACAAGAGACATCTGGTCCAACTCTTCTGCCATGCAGCAACACACAGCTAAAGCCCTCCTGGGAGATGCACTTCTAACCTCTGCTTAAAGACCTTCAAAGGAGATTCTGCTACTCTCAGAGGTAATCTATTCCACTGTCAAACAACTCTTACAGCCAAGAAGTTCATCCTAAAGGATGGAATCTTTTTTCTTCTTGTAATTTAACTCCACAATTTGTATCCTAGTCTCTTAGGAAGCAGAAAGCCAATTTGCTCCATTTTGTACATCCCTTCAAATGTTTAAAGATGGGTATGGTATCACCTCCCAATCTTCTCTTTTCCTAGCTAAACACACTCATCAAACCTAAGCTAGTCCTCATAGAGAGGTAGGTTGCCAGATCTTTGGCCACCTAGCTCACTTTCTCCTGGACACATCCCAGCTCCTTAATATCCTTCCTGAATTGTGCTTCTCACAAGCAGGCACACTATTCCAGGTGAGATCTGACCAAGGCTTAGTAGAAGACTGAATTCTAAGTTTAAGGTCATACATATATGAGGATATGCAGATAGAGGAGGCAGAGGAAAAGAAGTAAATTCCAGGTTCCAGTTCATTCCTGGCATTCCTCTCCTGAACTTGCATAATGGAACCAGAAGCAGCAGCTGAGTTGGAAGTGGGCAGGGGTTGGAGAAACTTAAAAATAATCAAAATCTGTGGAAGTCAAACCCACAAATGTGGAGGGTTGACTTTATAATCGTCACTAGAGAGACCCTGGCCAATGGCCCCAAAGTCTCTGGTTATATGAGGAAGGGGATGTTGCAGGCCTTCAGCCCCCAATGCACCTTGCCAGCAGAGTCAGTGGTGAAGGATGATGGGAGATGCTGCCCAACAATATCTGGAGGGCCATGTGACTCCCAGCTGAGTTAGATCAGGATTTCTAACCAAGTTAGATCAGGATTTCTACTTGGGTTAAATCAGAATTCTCACCTGGGTTAGGATCATGATTCCCACCTGGTTTAAATCATTATGTCCATCATTCTAAACCCTTAGAAAAGGACAGGGAGGGGAAAAAATACAGGTGCCACAGAACCAGAAATCCTCTTAAAATCTTTATTTTCTTTTTAATTATTATTACCAACATGCATAAAGTGTCAACAGTTCAGGTTTATGTTGTACAACAGTATTTGAAAAAATAAAAAGAACCATAATTCATTACTAGCAGTATTTTTTTTTCATTTAATTCTTCCAGATCATGTCTTCCTCTAGAGCAGGGATGTAAAACATATTAGAAAACAGTTGGAAATGGTCAAACCCCATGTTTCTCGACTGTCTCAGAACCCCAAATCCTGGATGGAGAGGAATCTTCATAGTGTGCAAAATCCATACATGGGTATTGGTGCCGAAAACAGCATTTCCTGCACAGAAAATAGTATTTCTGTGCAGAATTAGTATTTTCTGTGCAGGAATTCTTATTTCTGGCAGAAAATGCTACTTGATGTCTTGTTACTCGTAATGTTGTAGACTTCTTCTGGCCACATTATTGCTTCCTATTCACACTAATGGCCATCACACCATTGCAATGACCAGAAATGCCCCCAAACCCACCCTAAAAATCAGCCAGCTGTACTCAGCAATGGAGATCCATGATACTGGCAGACAGGGTTTTGCAAAATAATGTGGCCAGCCCCTCCCCACCAATGAGTGATGGTGTGAGAAGCAAAGGCAAGACCCTCTGCCAGATCAGGTTGCAAATCTTTGTTGTGCCATCGCTTACTGGCTGGAGAGGGCTGGTTGCTTCATCCACCAGCGCCTTGCTCACCAGGACTGCAGAACTCTGTCACTCAGTGAAGCTTGCTGGATTTTCAGGTGGGTTTCAGGGGGTCTGATCAGGAGATGATGGATAGCTACAATGCTGTAATTACAGCCATTTCTGCACTAGACTGTTATAGTGCTATGACTCCACTTTCAACATCCTATGGAATCCTGGGGTTTGCAGTTTAGCGAGGGGCCTCAAAAGCCCCTCCTTAAACTGAAAATCCCAGGATTCCATAGGATGTTGAAAGTGGAGTCATAGCATTGCAACAGTCTAGTGTGGAAATGGCCTATGCCACCAAAGCACAATCCCAGCCACTGTGTGTGAAAACCTAAATGCAAAATTTGTGTAGGATTAAGTCCCAATCTGCCAATAGCCCGGTTTTCAAACAAGACTGTTTGCATTGCACATTACTTCTTTCGAGAAGGAAATTAGCAAAGAATTACATCCCCACTCTAGAGGTAGGGAAGAAACAACAAAGTTCCGTTTGCAAACTCCACGGTTTGGTCCTATTTTGTCAGCCTGGAGCCAAGCAGAACCCAGAACATTGGGAACACTTGTTTTACAAATAGCAAATTCTGTACTGTAGATAGATAACAAGTAGCAAACATTTACTGATCTACTCACTAGATGCACGCTGTTAAAAGAACACCCCATTAGACAGTGAACAGTTTCCACTTGGCATTGCTGATGTTCTGTCAGCGACACAAGAATGTGAAGCAGTTACACGAACCTTTTGAAGCATGTGCTTCACACATCAGATATAGTCTCATCTCTCCCATTAGTCACTCCTTTATGAACAGAAAACCAAAATATTTTTTTAAAAAATACTCATCTCAAAAAAGTTTTTTATTTTTATTTTTATAATAAACCATGATATGAGCAAAAGGAACACCAAACAACTTAATTCTAAAGATCACGTGCTTTGCTTGGTACAATGTCCTGTTTCAAGAACCCAGAGGGAACATTGGCCTCAGGAACTAGAAATCACAGAAGCTAAATGAAGCCTACCTGTTCAGGGGCAGCGTACCTCTGAATAACAGGGGCTGAGAATATACAGGAGGAAAAGCACTCATCTCCCTGCCCTGACTGGGAGACTTCTCTGTTCAGGTGGCTGATGTCAGTAAGAGAAATCAATGAGGCAGAGAACCTCTGCCCTTCCAGAAGTGTGACTGTAACTCCCATAACCAATGGTCAAGGATGATGGGGCACAGTCCACAGGTTCTCCCAGTTCTACATGGAGTGGGTGATCTAATCAAGCAAAGTTCTTCTTATGTTCTTGGATATTTACACAGTGCAGCTAAAAATTGTGAACTGTGGCCTTTCTTGGTTTAGGGTGTGAGCAGACTTCATTTTTGCCCCTTTGTTACATTTATATCTCACCATTCCTTCAGTGAAGGTGGCATACATACATGACTACCCCCTCTAGGAAAAAGTAGACTTCAAGCTTGCAAGACCTGCTTTCTTTTTGAATACATCCCTGAGGTCCAGCAGCCAAAGCCAAGTGCAAAACATTGAGGCCCTGCCGGGCAGGCAGACCTGAGGAGTTAAGGGACGTGACATCTCCAACCACAGGCTCGGGCCAGGGATGGGAGGGACGGCAGCATAAACCAGCTCACAAAAATCCATTGGGGTAAAAATCCGCTCCTGGTTTCTCCCTCCAGTAGCAGCTGGTGGCTCCCATGTCAGTGAGGTGGTGATTCCTTTCTGGGCTTTCATCTGAGCTGTCCAAGGTGCTGGATGCTATTTGTCCAACAGTTTCAGCACCTTGAACAGCTCCTCTGAAGTGTGGAGTTCTTTTAAGTTTGGCACTCTTCTAATTTTGGGCCTGTCCAAGACACAGCTTGGATGGCTCCCTTAAAATCTAGATTAAAACCCAGAATGGTGTCACTGCTCCATTGACAGGGAAGCCCGCAGGTGACACTACTCCCTTCAGCATTCTTTTTCAGCTTGTGCACGTGCGCATGTAGCTTTTAAAGGTGTTGCCACTGTTAGACAGTGAGGAGTCACGCATCCTTGGGGACCTCCAGAAAGTCACACAGACCTTCCACAGTTGCCTATCGTCCCACACTGGACTACCTCAATCTAAACCCTCTGTCACAAAGCTATGGGATTCTGCATAGGATTAGATGCATCTTAAATCAATGGAGAAGTCCTTCCATCCAAGGAATGGCCTTTGGAACACAAAATGTCATTTCACAGTTCTATTATGGATCTGAAGGCATGGACTGCTGTGGGTGAGAGGGGGCTTCAGCAGCTCTACATCAGGTCCACAAGGCAGCTAAATGGCTCAGCATAGCATGGATCCATATGCACAACTATTACACTGTGCTAAGCCAAGCAGAATGGAAGCCATTGTCTCCATCCCCAAATCTGAGAGCGGCAGCCTAGCTTAGAGCGAGCAGGCATGTTTCCAGGAAAACAGCTCTGCCTAAAGTGGGGAGTAATGGCCAGGACTCAGGGGGAGAGGATGGACAGCTGCCATCCCCTCCAAATCTGCCACCCAAGGAGAAAGCTACACGCTGCCTCGTGATAGGGCTGGCCCGCACTGCCATTAAACACGCATAGGGAGAAATACAATTTTTCCCTCACTGCAGCATCCCAAAACTGTAAAAATTTAAAACTACACATAGGGAATCAGAACAAAATAAATAAACCAGACCTCTCCCAGACACTGATGCTGACATAAGCATTCTTGGGCCAAAGCCCACTATGTCCTATGCATGCGGTGATCACAGAGTGGGAATATATAAATATATCTATGTCCCTGAGTGCGCACAGAAGACAAAAATGGTTTGGGGGTTTTCTTGTGTTTGCAATGTACAACCTAAACTTCTTATTGCGGCAAGTCATCAGCAGTGGCTGTGAATCAGGACCTAAATTATGCTACTGGTCTCAATTAGAGCAGACCCACTGAATCAACATTTGAACAGTAAGTCAACTGTATGTAAATCCTAGGGAGGTAAGGAATATTCTCAAATATTTGATATTTGACAAGTTGAAATGACAAACCAAAAAAAGTTAAATGCTGTGGGATTATATAAAATGGTGAGCGACTCATACGATTGCTGGAGAGAGCCTGACACAGCGGGGGGCTACAACAGGGTATGCCTACACATTAGTGTAGTGCTCGGCATGCAGCAAAATCAAGATTTGCTTTTTGGATTTTTTTTAAATATCTTTGAGCGGCAATTGGTTGGATCTGTGGATGCAGAACCCGTGGAGGTGGAGAGCCAATTGTATCTGCTTTAACATTTGCAAGCCATCTTGAGTCCAAGGCTGGAGAAAAGGTGAGATAAAAGCAGTAACAATAGGATTGCCTTATGTATTGACTCCTCAGGTCAACAACTGATTCAGTGGGTCTACTCTAGTGAAGACTAACCCACAGGATTCTGTCCCTTATCTTGAGCCACCAGAAAACTCCATTTACAATGGGCCCCAAGGCTAGGCATTGTCACTGGGTTGGATTTTGCTTCCCTAAGTTTCCCAAAGTTTCAAGAGTCATTTTCACACCCTGGAAGAAGGAAGGGAAATAAACTTATCCAGGGGCGGGTTCTGGGTTCTCTGCCCCCCCTGCTAGTTTTTCGAAAGACAAGAGTCACTAATGCACACTTGCCCACAAAGAGGCCACTTGGAAATATGTTCAACGATGCAACATGGCACAAAAAGCAAAGCTCCTGAACGCCAGAGATGCTGCTGCTGCCACCACCAACAGCAGCTGGAAATTACCTGCAGGGTTGGCCATTTCCCTCCCCACCTTACACACACGCACACACACCTGACTGGGGAAAAGTGGCCAGAAGAATTTGGGGGATGGATCTCTCCCACCCAACCCCACAGTTGTGTCCTTCTCCATTTCTCAATCCGACCACTCGTTCTCGTCCAGCTCCGAGTCGTCGTCTGACTCGCTGTACTCGACGGCAATCCGGCGGGAGAGGATGGTAGCCACGTCATTGCCCACCGGCTCCTTCTTGGCCTCTTGCTCCCACTGCTCCTGAACCTTCCGGAGCTGAATTCCTGTATTTGTGAGGAACAAACATGCCTTAGGGTTACTCTCTCTCAACCACTGACTTCCTTCTGGTTAAGCACGAAGATAGTGCTGGTCCTTGGGGTTTTCCCCAAACCTTACTGAAGTATGATGAATCTTACAAAATTCCATTTGGAAAGCATTTCTTTTACAAAGGAGGTCCTTAATAGATTTTTTGGTGTTTGCAAAAGAACTGCTTTCCAAATGGTCTCCCACCAGGAGAACAACAGAAGAGGAATGACATCATGTGCCAAGTCCCAGTCAAAAACACTATTATCCTGCTGTCATTGCGATTTAGCGGCCTCCTGTGATAAAGTCTCCGGAGCAGCAGAAAACAAGCTAAGTGACATCCCTATATAATGCCCCTTTTACTGTGTGGGATGTTGCTGCTAGTCAGAAGGCTGAAGTGGACACTCACCCCGGCGGATCGCAGCCAAAAGGTCGCTCCTGGCATCGCTCATCGGGATCAGAGAGATCTGAGGCTTCCGGGGCTCGACTGTCACAGCCGGGGGCGAGGCGGAGTGGGCAGGTGAAGCGGTCACCGTTGGAGGACCAGGAGGCGGAGGGGGGGGTGCAACAGGAGGCCCCATGGGGCCAGTCTGAGGAGGAGAAGCGGAATAGGGGCAAGGTGGAGCTGGAGGTGGGGAGGGGGCGTACGAGGGGTGGGCGGCAGAGGCGGCTGCATTGAGGGAGGCAGCAGGAGGGGCAGCGATGGGGCTGTCAAAGGCCGTTTGGGCAGAGGGAATGACGGGTGGAGGGGGCGGAGGAGCCGGGGGGACAAAGTATTCTGCCATTGGCACCTGTTGGGGGCTGGAAAGAGAAAAAGACACCATTTGAGATGGACACGGGTGGAAACACGAGGAGTACATTGGTGATGACAAGTCACCCCCCTGGTCCACCCGCTGGAAGAATTGGCCCATTCTCCTCTTTGACCCTCTTCTACGCTAAGCAAAATCTGCCATAGTTTTTGTGATGAATCATTCATTCATATCATTTCATTTGTACGCTGCCTTTCTCCCAGACTGGGATCCAGGGTGTCATCCAGAAAGAGTCAATTGGAAGAAGAAAAAGAACATGAACAAGGACATTTTAAACACAATTTTAAAAATCTCCACGTAAAACAACATATAGTCATTTAAAAGATATACCAAAGTTGCCAAATAAATAAAGCTGCCCAATAAAAGCTTCCTTGTTTATACCTTTAAAGCCTGCTCAAACAAAAATGTCTCTGCCTGATGGCGAAAAGAAAGCAAGGAAGGGGCCAGCCAGGCCTCCCACGGAAGAGAGTTCCAGGGGTTGGGAGAACCCACTGACAAGGCCTTGTCTTCTGTGTCCTCACCAAGAGAGCCTGGGATGGAGACAGGACTGAGAGAAAGCCCTCCCCTGCAGATCTTAAAACTCTTGCAAGTTCATTTATTGTCATAATGGTTGCTCCCTGGGCTGTTTCTTCTGGATTCTCTTTCGGAATCAAGATCATAAACATGGTGATGCCCATGGTATTCAGATCAGATTGGCAAAGGTATCAATTGGTCCTCTCCGGGGGAAAAAAACCACTTCCCAGCAGGGGCCGGTGGCTTCCATGTCATTGGCAGTGATAAATCCGCTCCAAAATTTAAAGGTGATGTCCAAGGGACTGGACTCTGTTGTTGTTGCCTTCACCATAAGTTGACAGAGGACTGGAAGGTACATACACACACACACACATATGAAGGGCAACTAGGTACAAAACCTCCTGGGCTTCATTCTGCTGCCATCTTATGGTGAGATTATAAAAAGACTGAAGCATTCATCTTCTCAATTTCTGGCCTAATTTCACCTACCTGGACACAAATTGTTTTCCAGCTGCCTGGCTACGAACATGTGCAGGTTGGCTCTGAATTTTTATCTGTGCAGCAGCCAAATCCTAGACACCTCTGCACATCTCCCTGGGTGCTCTCTAACTTCATGCATTTGGTACCTTTCCCACTTGTTTCATCACCTTCTCCCCCTCTCTCCCCCTGCCTTTTAAGATGGGTAAGAGCCCCCTACCCTCCCACCTGCTGGCTCAGTTAAAGAACTTCCCACTCAACTCTGGTCCTGTTCCACTGGGGCAAACACCTCCAAGGCCCTGCACTTCTGATCACCCACAATCACTAGGAGATTTGTGTGTGTTTATGCCTTCAAGTCTAGTGACTCCCAATATCAGTGAGATGGTGAATTTACTTGGAGTTTCAGTCTTTGAGATGCCGATCTATTTAGGGGTAGGGTTCAACACTTTGAAGAGTGCATTTAGAGTTCAAAGTAATACAAATTCACTACCCCGTTGACCCAGGAACCATCCAGTTTCCATTGCTTGAGATCCAATTGTGATTTGGACTGAGATAGTTTTCTGCATTTTCCTCCTGACTTGTTGAGGTGGAATGGCTAACATTTGGGATATAACTGCCAGGGAAACCTGCTGCAGTGGGTGTTCTTTGCAAAGAAATTCCTTGTACCTATCAGCCCCTGATCTTTACACATGCTCCACTTTTACCAGTGGTGATATCTTGACTTCTGAAGAAGGGGTGGGGGAAGGAAATTGGCATGCAACCCGTTTCAAAGAACTGAAGACAGAGCAAATTCTGCCCATAGGTGTCCATGCAAAAGGGGATCCAGGACTGGATGGAAATAGCAGGATTTGACTCTTTGGTTAACTGGGAGGGACTGGGAATAATCTGTCATTGGCATGACAAAGATTAGGAACAACAAGGCCAGTACTTAATAAAGGGAAATGGAGCTAAGTGAGTCAACCTTTGAAGAGGAGGATAAAAAATGGTTCTTCTTCAGTCTGCCCACCTGAGGTCCACCCATCTTTGAGTCCACCAGAAATGCAACAGTACTCGGTCCAGTTTCAACAGGATGTCAGTGCTGCTTTCCAAGGTTGGGGGAGACAGATGCTGAGTTTCCACAAGTCAACCATGGTTTGTATTTACAACCAGGGAGAGAAGGATTGGATGAACAATGTCAAAGGTTCAGCCAAGGCATTCTCACAGGATCCCAGCGCAGATGGTCACTCGCCCTAAGGTAGGAACCTCTTTCTGTGCAATCTTATTATAGGCAGCTGGCTTAGCAGAATGAAAACCTGTCC
This sequence comes from Ctenosaura bakeri, assembly GCA_948474755.1. NCBI lineage: Eukaryota > Metazoa > Chordata > Lepidosauria > Squamata > Iguanidae > Ctenosaura > Ctenosaura bakeri. The sequence goes on from CAOLHI010002334.1 coordinate 131,911, forward strand.
GTATCTTACCCTTGGGCAAAGCTGAATGGCCTTCAAGGAACTGTAGCATTTCTACCGTTGTTATGCACCTTCAGGTCAACTCTGACTTAAGGCAACCCTATACTAGCATTTTCTTGGCAAGATCTCTCCCATGGAGGTTCACCATTGCCTTCCTCTGAGGCCGAGAGATTATGACTTCCCCAAGGTCACCCAGTGGGGTTCCACGGCTGAACAGAGTGATTTGAACCCTGGTCTCTTGGTGTCCTAGTCCAATACAAACCACTATAACACACAGGCTCCGTACACACTACGAACCACCAAGCCTTAAACTATAAGTAAGCCCTCACTCTACCTGAAATTATAAGCCAGACCTCAGACTCCAAACAATTCATGCTACCATGGCTTCAAAAAAGCAGGTCTAACACCACAGTCTTCACTGTTTTGTGCTTTCAAAGGTGACACTGACTTCTAGAAATCTTATTCTATGGCTTTCTTGGCAAAGTTTCATTGTAAAGTTACGTATCACAGCCTATCATGTAGGATCTTGGCCAAGTTCAGCACCTTGGATAGCTCAAGTCCAGACTAACCCAAAAGTGGATTCACTACCCCACTGACAGCGGAACTCCTGGACCTCCTTGCATAGCACTAAGTCCCCCTCTCTCTTTCAAAGGTCAAAGCTGCACCCAGCTAAGGAAGGAAAGGAGGCAGGAATCCATACCCATAATCCTTGACTATCTGAGGCCTCGGTCCATTTAGCATAGTCTCTGGTGGCTGCGGCACATGAGGCTGTTGGACCCGACTGAGACTGTTCTGGCGACTTCCGGCTGCTGGGGGTCTGTAGACATGCTCCTGGGCTTGGTTAGCCACCAGGATGACCTCTTTGTTGTCAGTCGCCAGGTGGGAGGCTGGAGCTAATATCTGCTGGACAGGGTGGTTAGGACTGGCCGGGTATGAGTGATCGGCCGCGTCGGACGCATAAGATCTGTCACACACAAAAACACCAAAAGGTTGTACAGCTGGAGGGCGGGGAAGGGAGGGTGAGGTGGAACAAAACTGAAAGGAGGATCTGTGATGGCATCTACCAGCTGCTGGGAACCAGGTCTGGGTGGATGAAGACACAAGGGACAGACCTTTAAATTAGGGATATCAAGAGTATGGGTAGATTTTCCTCATCATCATGGAAGAAGGTGTCTCAACTTGCCAGCTGGCCTCTTCTGGCTGAATTACGATAATGTTAAGTCTAACTCAGGGTGTATCTACACTTCCTAGTTTCATACCACTTTAACTGCAATGGCTCTGTCCTATGGAATTATGGGGTCTGTAGTTTGGGAAAGTGCTTAGCTATTTTTTCATGTAGTAAATGTCATTCAGAGGAGTTCAGCACTAAAGCTCTGTAGCAAAGGGTCATGACACTACAAATCCCTGGACTCCAAAGGATGCAGCAAGCTCATTTATAGCAGTATGAAAGCACTACAATTTTGTAGTGTAGATGGACCTTCTTAGACCATCACAACCCATTTTTTTTGGCCACTGTGATAGGAATTATTCACTGATCATTCAATGAATAAAAAATCACCTTTTAAGAAAAGGATCCCCCTTGCTCCTTGGCCATTTCTGTATCACTGAAGAGCAAGGACATCAAAAGAGGTGCATCCAGCTGTTTTCCTGCAACTGGATATGCTACAGGGATATCATCTGCAGGGACTTCCTAAGGACTCCTGGAGGTCCCGCCAAGGACCCACAGATATCTTCTATAGGAAAATAGCTGGATGCCTCATCATGGAACCCCCTGCTTTCCAGCAACAAGAAATGGCCCTGCTGGTGACTGTGATTCTTAAAAGATGAGCTTGGGGCAGTAGTACCAGGAGGTGCAGCTACAGAGGCATAGCTATGGGCCAGAGGTACCTCACTGAAAAATTCTGTTTGCATCCATGAGATTTCTGGCCCCAGATGAGAACAAAAAGGCCACCCCTTTGCAAAACAGCAGACAGCAATGGCAAAACTGGGAGGATGCACAAAGTATTTGTAGGTTTTCTTTCCTGCAAAAATGTTGCATTCTGTGGCATTAATTTCATCTGTTAATGGTTAATGCCAATCATTGATTCAGTGGCTGATGAGTCAACATCTTTCAGTTCAATGGGCCTGGTCCTATCCAGGTTATCGGTAGAATTCAAAGCAATGCCTTTTTGTAACCCTCCAAAAAACTTACATGAAATTGTCACCCTCCCAAAAAAGTGAAAAAGATGCAGCAGAAAATGCAGCACAAAGACTCATTATTTCACCAAGCAGAGAGTAAACCGTTGAGACTGTTCACAATCCCATGAGAGAATGGCATAAGCCTTGTTTGACATCCCTTATTTAAAGAAAGGAAGATAGACATGCAGGCCGAAACGGTGCACGCAGGGGGTGGGAAGGAGTGCCCCAGCTCAAGAGAGAGCCTTTGGCCTGGCTCGAGGCCCTTCTTGCCGAGGTCCCAACCTGCCCATCTCTTTATCTCAGCATCATCTGAAAGCAGCAAAGCCCATGCAAGGATGAAGCAGGACTGGCAGAGCAACCACAGCACTTCCTTGGAAGAGGGGGTCCCGACAACCCCCTGAACCTGCATCTAGTCCGAACAGAGCCCTTGCTGTCAGCAGTGATAAGAGCATCCGGATTTCAAAGAAAGAAAGCAGCAGGAGTCAAAGAAAAGCAACGCCAGAAAAAGACCAGCAAAGAAAAGAAAGAGATCGAGCGAAGCATGAAATACATAAAACCTGCCTATTATCGGGGGACAGTGATCCTTCCGATGAGGCCATGTGATATGGGGATGGTGAGAACCTGTTATCGGGACGGAATTCTTTATCATAGGCCATCATGTTCCACTCCAGGCGTCGGTTGCGAGCTTTCCGCACTTTCTTCACTTCCCGGGTAGAGTCCTCTACAAGGCGCTGCTCCTGAGATGGGGCACGGATGGAGGGAGGAGAAAGAGGGGGAAATGCCATAGAAGTTACTGGATGTTCTTGGACCCTCTCACACACTCTCAGGCCATTTCCGCACTAGACTCTTATAGTGCTATTTTTCCACTTTCAACCTCCTATGGAATCCTGGGGTTTGCAGTTTAGAGAGGGGGCTCAAAGGCCCTGGAGACAATTGGGGACAATTAATGGGGACCTATCTATCTATCTATCTATCTATCTATCTATCTATCTATCTATCTATCTATCTATCTATCTACCTACCTACTTGGGAGTACTCAACGGGGACGAGAACTCCGCTTGTTGTTGTCCCATTGCAAACCATTCCTTTCACTGGCTCTGCTACATTTTTATGAAACTGCAGCCCTCTGCTGAATGCAGACACTGAGCATCTTTGCAGTTCTACTTCCTGCACACATAACATTCGCTTACAAGTGTGCAATGCCCCAACAGGACTTCAGCCATGATTTATAATTAGAAGAATGTATTTTAACACTTTATTGAGTCCCTTCAGGGAGTGGTTGGATGTCCTCCTCTTTTGGCCCACTCTGGAAAGCCAGCGTATGGGCAGCCACGCTCTCTAGGGATAGCAAAAAAGACTCTGTGTTCACCCAGTCCCACCACTTATACCTTCTGCCTGCGCTTCTCTTTCCTCTTATCCTCTGTGGCTTGCAACATCTTCTCTTTCCACAAGTTGAAGAAATAGGATGGGTCAGTGTAGAATTTCAAACCATCTTTCTTGTCATCCCTGAAACGAACAAGTTGGAGAGAAATGGGGGAGGGACCAGTTATTAGTGATCACTTAGACGGCTATAAACAATCAAATTAGCAGAGGAGCAGTGTGGTGCACCAGTTAGCAAGGCTCTGTGCATTATGACTCAGGCTTAAAATCTCCCACTTGGCTAAGAACCTGGTTGAATGACTTTGAGCAAACCAATATCTCTTAGTTTAATCTTCCTTTCAAGGCTGCAGTGAGGATAATAAGGGATCTGAGGAAACGTGGTTTCAGCTGCTTGGAGAAAAAGCAAATCAAGCCTCAACTGAGGGAGGATTTGAGTTCTGGTCTCCTGGAGTTCTAGACCAATGCTCGAACCACTATGCTGCATTGTCTCTTTCTAAATCAGCCTACACCTGATCCTTTAAGCTTAGATCTCCAGAATAGACACAGGCCTGAATCCTGTGGGTCAGTCTTTATTAGAGTAGACCTATTGAATCAATTATCGGATGATGAGACATCACATAGGTAGGTCTCAATGAATCAATGGGTTTCTTGAGTTTGCACTAGGCACAGGACTCAGGTTGCAGCCATATTAGTTGTCTTTATTTGGGGAAATTGTCACTGTACCTGTATGGAGTAAGGATGTTGAGTGGCGGAGGTTTATCACAGCGTTGGTACATTTCCATCACAGGGTTGGGGATGGAGTTGCGGGACACCACCTGCTGGTTCTGGATGGTTGAACTCTTGAAGGCTTTCCGCATGTTGATGTCCTGCAATGAGACTGGGAGAAAAAAGCAAGAGTTAAAATATGAGACAACATGGTTGCGCCTCTCCAAGTTCACATTTGCATAGAAAACAACATATTCTACACAGGAAACAGCATTTTCAGCACAGAAAATATTATTTTCTGCATAGAAATATTCTCTGCACTGAAAATGCTGTTTCCTACACTACCTCCAGCCATCAGATACTGAAACAGCCAAAGAAGCATCCCTTGGCCTGAGGGATGCTCCTGGGCTTTGGTGCCTCTTACCTTCCTCCACAGTGGAGTCCAACTGGGTGACCTTGATCACCAGCAGGTCCACTCGCTCCTGGAGAGAATTCATCCGCATGTAGAAACTATTGGCTTCATTGAACAGTTCTCCAAAAATATCTTCAGCATGTCTGCCTGAAGAGACACGAGATAAAAAGAAGTCATCTCTTTCGGTTTAACAGGGGTGGAGGTGTCTTTCAAAGCGTACTCAGAGGGAAAGGGGAAGGAGTTTCCGTGTGGAATAGGTGATAAATGCAGAGCAAGCCAACTGTTGCTGTTCTGTTTGTTGGAAGCCACCTTTGGTCATGTTGAGATAAAGGTGAGATATTCATTACTTAATTAGAAATGTAATTAAGTAGACTTCTTCCCAGCGAAGGCTGGTGGCTTCCATACCACAGGGGGTGGTGAATCTGCTTCAGGTTCTAGTCTGAACTTCAGAGGAACCGTCCAAGCTGCTGAATCTATATGGGGGGGGGATGCCCAACACTTTAGAAAGCTCCTTGAAGGTTTGGTGCTGACTCTCCTCCTCTCCCTTGAAAAAAATAGGTTCAGCATTTTGGATATCTCCTTTAAAGTTCAGACTATAACCGGGGTGGATTCACTGGCCCACTGACATGGAAGCCATCCCCACCAGTGCTTTTCAGTTGTTTCACCGCTCCTCTCCCACTGATCATATAAGAACATCACATAGGATGACCCGAGAAAATAAACACTCTCAGTGGAACAAGACAAGGGTGTCCATTATCTCTTTTCTCAATGGAAAAACCAAATTATAAATTCTAATAAATGGAGAAAGATGGCCCATCTACTTAGTTCACAATCCTGCTTTCCATGGTGGCCAACCAGATGGCTTCAGGAGGAAACCCATATGGGCTACCAATAGCCCAACTTCTGGCTTACTTCCTAGTTCCAAAAAAACCCCAAACTCGTTTCATCTTAAAACAGTACAGGGAAGGCCAGAAACATTGGCAAAATTGCTCCTCATCTGGTCAAACAGAAAACACCCGCCTAGCTGCCAGCTCCAGCACAAACCACCTCAAGCTGCCTCCGCTTGGGAGCAGTTTGGCCTGCGGTCGGCTCCTTTTGATGGACCAAAGAGAGAGCAATGTTTGGAGAGGGCTGCCTCTGTGAGAGCAACAACGCTTGCCTTGTTTAACAAGGCAGGAGAACAGCAGTGCGCTTTGTCAGTCACATGCTCTCCCCCAAGGAAGCGACTCAAAATAAAACCCAGCATTGAGAAGAAGAGACGGGGGAGTGGGGAGGAGGAGAGAAATGGATTCGGGGAAGCTGCAAAACAGATTCTCGCTCCATGGAGGGAGGCCGTTGTCAGCCTTTCTGACATCTTGTCCAGTGAGTGGTTGAGTAACGCAGGGTCCAGGCCTGTTGAAGATAGCCTTAACTCTCAAGGCAAACAGCACATGGTCTCCCATGGGGCAGAAATATTGGAAGGTGGCTCATATTTTGTCCCCCCTCCCTGGTCCAGCTGATTGGCAGGGGCTCTCTAGGGCTGCAAGTACGGTTGCCAGTTCTGGATCATCCCAAACCGTGAGGTTTCTGGGCTTCCAAGATCTAGGGACAACCCCAATGATGTCACTACATACTATGCATTGTATGCTATGCATTAAAAGAACTGGTGCAACATAGTGATTTAAGCATTGCTGGGAGACCAAGATTTGAGTCCCTTCTCAGAAACCCACTGGGTGACTTCAGGGAATTCATACTCTTTCAGCCTCTGAGGAAGGCAAAAGCAAATCCTCCTGAACAAATATTGCCAAGAAAATTCTACTATAGGATCACTTTAGGGTTGCTGTAAGTCAGAAATGACATGAAGGCACCCAACAACAACTATGCATTAAGTAGCAACCACAGTCGCTCACTGCTTGTCACTCACATGCACAGAGAATGACCCTAATATATTTTCCCATGCCCACCTAAGGGCAGTGGCAGCACCATCCTGGGGTTCCGACAGCTACTAGGGGGAGAAAGTCACAAAGAGCTGCGCTTGCAGATTTTTGCCTTGCACACAGAGCAATGCAAGATCCCAGCCCAGGTCCTTGTTAACTTTCATTTTAGTTTGGCTCCTCAGGCATGTTTCACAGCATTTGCAGCTGATGCGCAAGCCCTGGCTGCCACAAGAGACTCTTCGATTTGTTTCTGAAGTCAAGCCAGTTTTGAAAGAATGCTGAAAATCTGCTGAGCTGGGGTGGAAAATGCTTAGCCCACACTTACAGGAACACGGTTCCTAGCAATCCTTCAATCTAGTTCTGTTTCAAAGTGGCTTTGAAAGGCACAAGGCAGCTCGACCCTGGTTGTTGTTATCGGCCAATAAGTCGACCCCTGAGCTCTGCAGGGCAGTTCTGGGCTGCTTTGGTAGACTCGTTCCACCTGTAGTGCAGACTCCCTCTTTCCCTACTGCCTTCAATTTTACCAAACATTATTGTCTTTCCAATAAATCACATCATCTTAGGATATGTCCAAAGTACGACAGCTTCAATTTAGTCATGTCCTAGTGAGAATTCAAGCTTGATTTGCTCTAAGATTTGCCCATTCATCTGCCTTGCTGTAACTTAGAATGAGTCGTTTGTTATTTTGGAAGTTTGGCTGATCTGGAGAATATACCTCTTTTTATAACTACTTGTAACTTAAGGGTACCTGAGAGGAAGAGCATTATTTTCTTGTTTACTTGCATGCCTTAAAATAAATACTTGTCTGTAAAACCTCTGTTTCCTCTCCATTCCCATGCCATTCCTCGGCACACATAGATAGGATTTCTCTCGCTCAGAAGGGGGAGATGATGGAAAGTAAAGGATCTTAAGCACAGAGACTGGCAATCCTCAGAGCAGAGTTCCACTGGGTAATTCAGAATTCAGTGGGTGGTGGCAGTGAGAATTAAAAGATTTGGGGGAAATTCCTAGCTCCTGTTCAAGGCAGAAGGAAGCACTGAGTTGGGAGGGGGGTCCCTTATTTCCCCTTTACATCTCCACAGATGCAACAAATCAAATCTGTTCCTTGGACTGTGGCCAATGCGGGATCTCTTTTCCTTCCCCTTCTGGCTTTCCGAAATATTATGAGTAGGTCGATTTTACCCCCAGGTAGGACAGAGGACACGCCAAAGCTTTTGACTTACTGAGGCTTCCCAGTTGCTTAATGATGGCGGCTAAGGTGCTGTTGGTCACACATTCCAGCTCACTGGTCACCCCATCCGGAAGGGCACCACGACACAAATGGCGAGGCTCGATGTTCCGCTTTACCAGGGGCATCTTGGCGAGGAGTCAGTGCGGCTTTTGATCTGGGAGGAAAAAAAGAAGAAAGGGAAGCAGATCAATTCATCATTTTTCCTTTGACACTTTAGCTGGCATGCCCTTGGTTGCACACACAGGTATTAAGTCCTCTATGAAAGTGGAATGACATTTTTATCCAATGGGTTACGGTCACATTCAGTTAAAGGTCACAGAAGAGAAGTTATAGTTCTGGTAGCATTACACAAGGTTGCACATTGTGCTTCAATCTGCAATGAGGCATCCCCGGCTAGGGACCTTACTTCCAAGAAAGGCCTTGGCCATTTCTACACTATATAGCAACAGCAACAGCAGTTACATTTCTATACCGCTTATCAGTGAGAAGCACTCCCTAAGTGGTTTACAACGTGTTTAGCTTTGAGGCCCCTCCCTAAACTGCAAACACTAGGATTCCATAGGATGTTGAAAATGGAATAATAGCACCATAACAGTCTAGTGCAGAAATGGCCCTTATTTAAACAGACCTTCAGTCTTTCACTGGCTGAGGTGTGCTGGTTCCTAAAGTATAAAAGGTTCTTGTGTGTTTTTAAGTGTTCTCAATTAGTGTTCTTAAGTAGATTGTCCTTTAATGCTTTTTTCAAAATGTTGTATTACAAATTGTTTTAGTTATGTTGGAAAGAGGGAAGAAGAGGCAGGCACAGTTCCACCATGCTAGGTCCAGAAGCAGAGTAGAGGTCCCCCCTCCATGCCAATGTCCACTGCCCTGGTCTTGGAGGGAGAGAAGAGGTCGTACCGGCTGGACTTCATTCCTCCCCACACTGACCTCCCCTTTTCCTTGTGTGCCATGTCTTAATTGATTGTAAACCAAAGTTTACAACCTTGTGATTGTTTTGTTGCTCTTTTACTTGCAAAGCGCCATGTACAGTGATGGCACTATATAAATAAATTATGGCGGTTGTGGTAATGATGATGATGATAGTAATAGTAATATATTGTTTTAACATGCAGTGTTAGCTGTTTTAGGTCTGACGTTGGAGAAAACAAGAGGCCAACCAGAATTTAGGCATCAAAAGAAATGGAGCAGGCAAAAAGTAATCAAGGGAATGTGGGCACAGCACACAAAAGAGTCGAAGGTATGAACAATTTCCCACGTTGCACTCTCTATAATGCAAGAAATTTGGAGATAGAAGAAAAAATTCATTTTTGTCCTTGGGGCGAAATTCTTATACAGGAGGGAATATGCACTCATTTCGCTTTCCCGCTCAACCTGTAGCCACATCCCTGCAGGAGTATAAAGTTATTCTCTGCCCCAAATCCCACGGGTTAGTGCCAACAAAACTAGACTTGCTGAATCAGTTACAAGTCAAGCATCCCTAATCTAAAACTCCAAAATCCCAAATGCTCCAAAATCCAAAAATGGATGGCTGAGATAGCACCTTTGCTTTCTGATGGTCCAATGCACACAAATGTTGTTTCGTGGACAAAATTATTAAAAAAACATTGTATGAACTTACCTTCCAGCTATGTGTATAAAGTGTACGTGAAACATAAATGAAGGTCTTGTTCAGACTTGGGTTCCCTGTTCAAGACATCTCATTATGAAAGATCCCTCATGGTGAAAAAAATCCAAAAGACTTCTAGTTCCAAGCATTTCCGATGAGGGATACTCAACCAGTACTGGCTGATGAGTCAACACATAGGTAAATCCCCTTGAGTCAATGGGTCTGCTCTAATTGGGATTCACCGCAGGATTCCAGCCCCTGTCTCCTCAATGCAGGATCACAACCACTAACAGAAGCCACAGATGGTGTTTGAAGCCATCCAAGCTATTCATAGCTCACACAATGTTCTCAGGAACAGCACTAGACACGCAGCTTCGCCAAAAGAGTGTCCCTGTCCAAAACACATATTCAGGACAGATGGTGTGAGGCAGGCCTTCCCTGTACCCCTTCCTGCCAAAATGCCAGGGCTTTGAGGAAACACCTTTCCCAAGCACAGAGGCAACATGAATTATTCAGTCGGCCGCCTCCTGCTGAGAATGCTAATGAGGAAAGCAATTAGCAGCCACTCCCAATGACGGGGAATTTTCTTTTCTACTTTCCCTACAAGACACCTGGAGACTAAGCACAACACAACTGCTCTCCTCCGGCTTGGGAAATTTATTGGACAAAGAGGGGAGAAGGTTGGCGCAGCGTCGCAGTAAAAGCAATTCATCACACACACCTGCACTGGGCTGGATTCTACCCAGCAATTGCAAAGGTGTAGCTACAATGGAAGCAAAATGGAGGCCTCTGAATTCTGGTCCATTCATCTCTCACAATGAAATTTTCCTTCTGTCACTAAATTTAGAGCCATCGGTTCTTAGAGGTGGGAGCTGCTCAACTGTGGAGCTGGCTTCCTGTCTGTCTTTGGATGTCTTTAAACAGAGGTTGAGTGGACATCTTTCAGAAGTGCTGCAGCTGCATCTTCCTATGTGGCAGGTGGTTGGATTAGAATCATACACTCTTAAAGGTGGGACCCCAAGAGCCATCTAGTCCAACCCCCTGCCATGCAGAAATACACAACTAAAGCATTCCTGTAAGATGCCCACCCAACCTCTGTTTAAAGACCTCCAAAGATAATAATAATGGTTCTTGCCAACGTTTAGGTGGAATCTCTTTTCTTGAAGTTTGAACCACTGATTCATCATCTACTTTCTGGACTTTAAAGGTGCTCTCTAAGGTGCTGAACATATTCAGGAGATGAGATTCAGCACCTTGGATAGCTCCTGTAATGTCTAGAATAGGGCCCAGAGCAAATTCTCCACATTCACGCAATAGAAGTGAAGGTTTAAGGCTCATGAATGGAACCTGATAGTAGACTTATATAATCTTAGAATTAGAAGGGGTACAAGGGTCACCTAGTCCAACCCCCTCATTGTGCAGGAAGATACAGTTATAGTACTCTTGAAAGACACCCATGCAATCTCTGTTGAAAGACCTGCAAGGGCAGCATAGTGTTGTGGTCTGAGAGTTGGATTACAATCCCGGAGACCATGGTTCAGCTCCCCACTTGGCCATGGAAACCCATTGGGTGACATTGGGCACATCACACACTCTCAGCCCCAGAAAACCCTGTGATAGGTTCACCTTTGGCTCTCCATAAGTCAGAAACAACTTGAAGGCACAGAACAGCAGCAGCAGCAGCAACAACAAAGCACAAGGAGGGACACTGAGGGCCATCTAGTCCAACCTGCACCCCTAGCTACAAAGTCTCCTTGACAAATGACCATTCTCATCTCTGTTAAAACTTCCAATGAAGGATAGCCCTTTTCGGATAGCCTACTGTACCATCAGACACTGTTATGGGATATCTCAAGGATGATATTGTTCCACATAAGCCTGCCTCTCCAGGGTGTTCATCATAAGAAGCCACACTGAGGAGCGGCTGGTGGCTTCCATGTCAGTGGGCACTGGATCCACTCTGGGTTTTCTTTCAGGCTTGAAAGGACCTAGCCAAAGTGCTGAATCTATTGGGGAAGTAGATTTCAGCACCATATACAGATCCTTTAATAGCTGAGGTTTGTCCTGGATGTGAAGTAGTTAATGGCCAATTGTTTCTCCTTAATCGTTTTAAACCTTCATTTCAAAGGAACTATTTTTGTGCCTTTGTCAAAGTTTTCCTTCCAACCGCTCAGAACGTGCATGGAATTTCAAAATCTCTCCTTCTTTTTGCTCTCTTTGAAATAAGCTTATTGTCCGTGGCTAACACGAGCCCAGCTGCTTAGACTAAAGAGCAGCATTTCAATGGTGGGGCTCACGTGGCTTGTCATTTTCTCAATGGCCCGTGGCAAGGAACACACTCTGTTCATGGGTTTCATCATCATACTCTGACAAGGAGACTAACCGACTCCTGGAGAACCAGGGGATCTCTCATTTTCCAAGGGGTTCAAACTAGTTTAAATCTACTGATTGCCCAAGTTACTTTCTCCTCTGTCTAACTGTGGATCTAGACATGTGCACATCCTGAATTCCCTGACCATGCCATTTTGGCACCTTTTTATCCCATTTCTTCCCCCACTCCTGCATGCATTGGTGATTAACCTACTCATGTATTAAAATGAAAACATTAAAAAAGCATGTTTGGCAATTTGTGTGGCCACAGAATCATTTATTAGCTGATTTCTACTTTTTACAATCTCATGTCTTGCAGTTGTCAAGAGCAGAAATGCTAAGTTTTTATGTTTTAGCACAGTATGAGGTCCAATGGTCAGCATCATAAGGGTATCACATCTTTGTATTGATTGGTTAGTTGTTTTAACTATGAAGTCCAAAACCTCATCTCAAAATGGTGGTCATTTGAGGCGTTTAAGCCACATATGCTATGCTGGGATATGTTTTGAAAATGGGACTGTCTGGACCTTGGACCCTTGAGAGCTACCATTCCTGGTCTGTGTAGTCAGGCAGTGGCTCTCCAAAGTTTCCATCAAGAATCAGTCCCAACTCTGCCTGGAAAAAACAGAAATGGAATGAGGAGTCAGGGCCAGCTCTACCATTAGACAGAGTGGTACAACCATCCCAGGCAGTAGATGATGGAGGGTAGAAGCCAAGCCAGCTCCGGGCCATTCTTCCTGGGCCTTCTAACCCTTGATCTTGGCTGGATCCACTGACCTGACGCAAAAGAAGATACTATCCAGTCACCTGTACAGAGGTAGAACTGACCTGTCATGTTAATGTCAATATATGGCATCTTGTCCTTGCCTCAGACAGCAAAATGTCTTGGGCTGCCCCTGTGTCACTAGTATTTATGGGGAAGGCTCATGGTGGAGAACCTCCAGATATCTGCTAGAATTGCCACTCAACTTTTGCCCAGGGCTTCTACAGAACCCAGGCATTCTGATCCTAGTTTATCTGAGAGCAACCCTTCCTGCTTTCTTAAGAAAGATCTCATATCAAAGCTGTTCCCATGACCCGGTCAATCTCATCATCATCATCCGGAACTTCACAGATGGGGTACCAGGCCGTGGGGGCAGAGGAAGGGTGAAAAAGAGAAAATACTTAATGAGCTACTTGAACAAGTGGAACAAATAAAAGCACCAGGACAGAAGACCTCTTCGTTCCACCTGCCAATTAAGCAGCAAAAAAGTGCCAGCGGCAAATGTTTCTGTTCTTAGGAAATGAACTTGCAAAGAAGGATCTAAAGAGATAAAAACAAAAGAGAAGAATAGGGGTTGCCCAAGTGGTGGCGGAGATGAAAAGGCAGCCCTGGGCTGGATCCAAGACCGACTGAACTCAGTACAGAGAGTCCAAGAGATTTGGGATCAGGCCATCAAACAACCTTCTCCATTGTGGCACTCCAGCAATGGCATGCCCTCCCCTCAGAGACCAGATTGGTGCCAATTCTAGTGTCCTTCCAGCACCAAGTCAAACCATGGCTATTTATTAAAGCCTTCGAAGCCTAGCTGGATTTATCCAACCTGCACATTAGCTTTATTTTAAATCGTTTTAACCAGTTTGAACCTGTCTGTTTTAAAGTGATAAATGATCTAATATATTCTTACTTTTTTCAAAATCATTGTTGATGTCTGGAATTCATAATCAGAATTAATGCATTTGTCATGGAATTGTCTTCACAATCCCTACACATTCAGTAGTGTGGGAAATATGTAGGGATCACAAAAGTCCCCAACTGGGCATCAGCTGCTGCAAGCAAAGGGAGTCTGTTCCCCTGCTGAGGAGGGTGCACCAGACTGGCATTTCCACCTCCCTCACAAGAGCAACCTCTCGAGCGAGGAGGAACTGCAACAGGGATCCTGCTTCTGATTGACACATTGGAGATTGCCGGTGGGAGACGGCAAACGCCAGTCTCCTGTGCCTTGATAAACAGGAGAACAGACACCTATCGCTCACAGTGACTAAGGTCCAGCCCATTTGGATTGCAGGGCAGGGTCAGGCCAGAAGATGTTACCTAGTTATGTCTACTGTATACGATTAACTAAGTAGCTATCCTAGAATCTTGGCCAGTTTTGTCACTTGGCTTAAGCTGGTTTTATTGCTCTTCAGATATAGGGTGGGACATAGAGAGAGAAAGCAGGGGGAGGTGAGAGGGAGGGAGGGAGGGTGGGTGGAAGGAAGGAAGGAAGGGAAGGAAGGAAGGAAGGAAATAATGGTGCTTCTGATGACTGTGTCCCTCAACACATCACCCTCTCTTTATTAGGTATCCAGAGCAGCTTGATCCTCCTGAAGTTGATTATCACAGCTGAATGCAGAGTTAACTGAGTTCTACTTCCATCCCAGTCATTCTGTGTTTCTGACAAACTCATTACGACTAGGCTTCCCAGATGCCAGATTATAAGTCACCTTCTCCAGTCTTCCAGGAAAGAAGGAAGAGTCTCAGGGTAAGAAAGTGTGTGTATGTGTGTGTCTGCGTGTGCACATCTATATATTTTCCTTTGCTAGACTTAGGTTTTTAAAAATCTGAATGACGTGCTCTGAACAACTACAGTTGATATTTAATGTATCATGCTTAATGACACAGCCAGGGGGCTGCCCCCTGGTATAAGCGTTTTGGCCTTGAAGTTTCAGGACTTGGGATGGTACTCAGGGAGCAGTGCTAGTTAGGACCCGTGTTAAACTGATGAAATTTTGAGCTGGAGAAGATGTTGCTCAGAGAACCAGGCCTAGGATTGCAAATATTATCTTCCCTGTCCTTGAGCTCCTCCTACCCCCCCCCATCAGCTTGGAAGAGTTCCAAATCTACACGCTGGAAGACCATCCGCCCACCCACCTCTTTTAGCTTGGTGGTGCCAGAAAGGAAGCAGAAACATTCAAGGTTAAAGGTAATTTAATGACAGTATGATAGAAAGGTGAAACTGTAGTTAATAGAGCTCATGGCTATTCAGGCTGTGACATTTAATCAGTTGGATCAAAACAATTAATCCACTAAACGTGCCCCAGTGAATTAGAGAGCAGATTGGCTTTGCCCCATTTCTTCTTAAATATTATTTTTCATTTGGAGAACCTCTCCATAAGGAAGCAGGAAGCTGCCTGATCCAGGACGGTTCATTCAGCTCAGCTTTTCATAATCTTCACATTGACAGTTTCTCTCTAGGGTTTCACAACCAGAAGAAACTGGGAACATCCTACGAAACCTGATGAGAAGGCGAGAGAGAGAGACCAAGTCTTAAGATGTCTAAGAAATGGTCTTATTCCAAGAAACAGGACAAGACATTTCAGCCAGGAAATATATATGTAGGAACTTCTTCAGGGGAAAGCAATTTGAGAATTTTTAAAAACAGCTGCCAGTTCCAAATTTTGGAGCTACCCTTTTCTGAAATCCTTGCCGACTGTTTTTCAGATTGCTTTTCCTTGAAGAAGGTTCTACATATATTTCCTGTTCAAATCATTCCCAGCCAAAATGCACTGGAATATTTGGAAGAAAATCTTCAAATAAATCTCAAGAATCTTGTCCCTCCTTCTCATCAGGTCTCAGGATTTCAGACACGAGTTCTCCCAGGCGTATCGGGAGTGCCAGGGATTGAATCTGAGCGCTTTTGTGTAGAAATCAGATGTGATTTTTATGAATCACAACCATTCCTTTGTAAAGACTGCAGGCGGTAAACACATGTAGGGGGAAGAGGCATTCCCCTTCTCTTCATGCACAGGAGGGAATGCCTTTACACGGGTGGGAATGCTTCTTCTAAGAGAAGGATGGACAACTGCAGAGGAAATAAGAGGAGGGAACTCATTGCCCATTTTTCAGATCCCTGGACAGCCATGGATGGTACTCACTGGCCTACATTCTGAGAGCATAATATAAATCTGCAATCACACAGTTGCACAATGGTTGTGCTACACCGCCCTTCTGCTACAACAAATGTTGTCCAACTGACCAGACATCTACCCATGTGTCCACTTAGTGTTTTGCTGTGTGAGGGGAAAACACAGCGGCTGTTTCCACAATCCTAGCAAACCAAGTGGTACATTGAAGGCACCGAGAAGGAGTTATGCAACTACATGTGGAATAGTTGCACTTCAGTCTGCTGTGGATTGAATACATCCATTGAGGCTGAGAGAGGGTGAATAGCTCAAAGTGGGGCCATTTCCTCACTGGACTGTTATAGTGCTATTATTCCACTTTCAACCTCCTGTGGAATTCTGGGGTTTGCAGTTTCCTGAGGCCCAAGAGGTCTCTGGCTGAGAATTTCAAAGGCCTCTCCCTAAACTGCAGACCCCAAGATTACATACGGTGTTGAAAGTGGAATAATAGCACTATAACCGTCTAGTGCAGAAATGGCACTAGTCTAACACTCAGATCGCTACCTCATATGCCTCTCCAGGTCCATGCAACATTTCTAACACTTTTTCATGCAGAACAACTGTATTCTTTTTCTTAGCAAGTTTAATTGATATGTAAATCAACTCATTTACCTTTTTTAAAAAAAACATTAAAAGTAAGATGACATTTTTTTTTTCATCTGGTGACAGCCCTGGAGATTACACAGCCAGCCTTCAGAAATCGCAGCTCAGAGAGTTAAATTGTGAAAAAGAGGGGCAGGGGAAGGTCAACGCTTCTAAAAGAAACATTTTCCCAAACTGACACCTACAGAAAATGTTCCTCTTGATCACAATCCAGCTGAAGTGCCATCACGGAGTGTGCAGAACCACACAATAAATGTTCTGCAGGGACCGTGGATTCTCACTGTCTGCATCATGTAATTAAGGCACCAAGTGCAATTAAGCATTTCCAGAAATGATGAAGTAATTAAGCCCCGTAATCAATTAATGTATGCACATTATGGGTTACCTTATTATGTGTGCACAGGCATTCTGACATGGGAGAAGAATGGGTCCAGCATCAAAATGGTGGAATCTGAAGCCTTCTATATGCCTCAAGGCCCCTCCTTAAACTGCAAATGCCAAGATTCCATAGGATGTCGAAAGTGGAATAATAGTGCTATAACAGTCTAGTGAGGACTGAGAGCTATTCAAAAAGTGTATGACTCTCCTGGAAATGCTTTTCACCCTTCTGTGCCAGAAACAGGGTGATTCAGGGAATTGCGGGGGGGGCAAGGGCTACAAAAACAGGCTTGAGGGCTGCACCTGGCCTCAGGGCCACACTTTGCCTACTCCCAGGCCAGCTAGACTAATGGTTGCAGACTGCAAGACAGAAAAAAAAATGGAATGCACAAATATAGGATGGGGGACACATGGCCAGATAACAGTACATGTGAAAGGGATCCAGGAGTCTTGGTAGATCACAAGCTGAACATGAGTCAGTAGTGTGATGTGGCAGCCAAGAAAACCAACACGATTCTTGGTTGCATCAATATGACTACAGTGTCTAGTTCGAGGGAGGTAATGATACCACTCTATTCTGCATTGGTTAAACCTCACTTGGAATACTGTGTCCAATTCAAGAAGGATATCGACAAGCTGGATTGTGTCCAGAGGAGGGCAACCAAAACAATGAAGGATCTGGAAGCCATGAAGCCCTATGAGGAGTGACTTAGGGAGGTGGGGATGTTTAGTCTGCAGAAGAGAAGGTTAAGAGGGGACATGATAGCCATTGTTAAATATTTTAAGGGATGCTATGTCGAGGAGGGAGCAGGCTTGTTCTCTGCTGCTCCACAGACTAGAACAAGGAGCAATGGATTCAAGCTGCAGGAAAAGAGATTCCACCTGAACCTCAAGAAGAACTTCCTGATGGTCAGAGCTGTCCGGCAGTGGAATATGCTGCCTCAGTGGAGTGTGGTGGAGTCTCCTCCTCCTTTGGAGGTTTTTAGGCAAAGGCTGGATGGCCATCTGTCTGCAGGGCTTTGATGTGGACTCCTGCATGGCAAAATGGGGTTGGACTCGATGGCCCCTGGGGTCTCTTCCAATTCCTGTATGCTCCCTACCTCCTTAACATGCCCCCGGTTTCAATATTCAGGGGTATGCTCTATGGACACCTCCTTTACCCCTCTCAATGTGTATAAATAAGTGGGATAAATCACTGTTATCCCAGAAGAATAACACAGTTGCAGGATGTTGCTTCCCAATTGTGGAGCCATCCTTTTATCTGCCTGGAAGCTTATAATGGCTATTGGGCAAGCTCTTCTTAATTGCTGGCTGCCCAGCATGGTTGAGAATCTGGGTGTTTGATCAGACGGCAAGGCATTCCGTCGCCTCTTCGGTCTCACAGAAGGAGCTCCTTGTTCCACTTTTTAACTCATTGCACAGTCAAGCGTGTCTAAACACTGCAGAATCTGAATTACGCCTGACCCAATAATGCTGGGCTGCTTGCTACAGCTTGGAAGACAGCTGAATTGCCACAGCAACCTAAAGTCCTTGCAGAAGGAGATCCAGGTGGCTTCTTGGAGGAGATGGGCAGGTAAGTCAGGCCATTTCCACATGAGACTGTTATAGTGCTATGATTTCACTTTCAACATCCTATGGAATCCTGGGGTTTGCAGTTTCAGGAGGGGCCAGCCTCAGACACCAGACCAATGGCACCCAGTGTCTTCCATGTCAGGGGTGCAATGAATCTGCTAAAAGAGCTACCGCATAATTGGAGTGTGCTGTATTGGAAGCTATCCATATCCTATCCCTAAAAATTGGGGTGTCCTCTATTGGGAGCAATACAAACTCTACCCTAAACATTGGGGGCATGCTGCTTTGGGATCTGTCCCAACCCAATCCACCTCCCCAAATTCAAAGTATGCTGTATTGGGAGTATTAACTATCATCAAGTCAACTTCAACTTATGGTGAGCCCATGGATGAAAGAGCTTCAAGTCATCCTCTCATCAAACCCCACCACTGCTAAAAAGCTTCAGCACATAGAAAAGAGTCTTTGAATTTCAGACTAAAACCCACAGTGGATTTCACCATCCCACTGACACGGAAGTCCCCACTGGACCAAACAACCCATCTGACGTGACCACTTTTCCTGGTTCATGAAACAAGGCAACAGGGTTTGCTAGTTAGGGTTTCCACCTGTAGTTCTGGTTTTTGTGCACCCGGTATCAGATTTCCCCACCGATACATCCAGCTGAATATGTCTACCAACGTTTCAGATCAATGTTGGGGATATCAGGATAAGGAAGCCTCCTTTTTTCATATGTGGAGGACTTGTAAGAAGACAAAAGTTATGGGTCTGAAATGCACATGAAATTTACAAAATTTTTATTTACCAAATTTAGAAAAAAAAATTACAAAAAAAAATTAAATGAGGATTTTGTAATGTCACCAGAGATGTTTTTGTTGGGTATTACGGATAAAGACTTGGATAGTAAACATGGATTTCTTCTTCGTTATGTGATAACAGCAGGAAAAACTGCATTTGAGATCAGTTTCAACTGGAGATGTGAAAAAGAGAGAACACGGGGAGCTGCTAGTGAATGTGAAAGTGCTTCTTGTCCACCCCTAGGAGCATGTGCCTCCATCATGCGCCAGAAACACTGCACCATTCTTCCACATCTCATCTTTCCGACAGATTTTACATTCTGATAACAGGCAGCAGGAGTCGGCTCCAATCCAAATAGGCCACCTTCTGCTTTGTGCAAATGCTCTCCAATGTCCAGATGGGCTGTTGGATTAGCATTTCTGACCTCATGTTACAACGATGCCGTAGCCCACGCAGACCATTAATTCCTATGATGGGATGAATTCTTTACCCAAGGAGCCAAAGATGGACAATTGGCCGGTCAAATATTCTCCAAGAGCACCAAAAGAATGAATTTACGAATACCATCTCAGAAAGAGACTTCCTGCTAATTTTACTGTTTTAAGAAAAATAGCCTACCACCTTCTGGAAAGTTTGCTCACTACACCAAAAGCTGGGGGATCATCCAATGAAGCAAAGCAATGCAAGATTCAAGGTGGAACAACTTGACCATGAGGAAGGGTCAGAACATTTGTGAATGTTTAGCTGGTTCTGGATCCTCTGTCCCTGGAAAGGCTCGGTATCATGGACAGGTCATTTGGTTGTTCTTGTTGTTACCAAGTCAACTTCAACTTAAGGTCACCTTAAGGATGAGAGAATCCCAAGAGCCCCAGTCATGCAAAGCCCTGCTCAGGTCTTGCAAAGTGAGGCAGCCGTGGCATTTTTAACTGAACCAATCCGCCTGTAGTGCAGCCTTCCAATGTTCCTGCTGCCTTCCGCTTTACATTACTGTCTTCCATTGAATCACATTGCATCCAAAATACAATAGCCTCAGTTTAGTTATTTTAGCTTCTAGAGAGAGTTCAGGCTTGATTCACTCTAGGACAAATTTATTGGTCATTTTGGAAGTCTGTGGCATTGGTAGAAGTCCCCCTCCAGCACCACATTCCAAATGAGTTGATTTTCCTTCTGTCCACTTTCTCCACTGCCCACCTTTCATAGCCATATACAGGCACCAAATTAAAGCATGGACTAGATCAGTGCCATAATGACGTGGGAGCCATCCTGTCCCTGGAAAGACTAAAAAGCTACCTTCAGTGAGGCTGTCAAAGACAGCCAAGATTCTCTGACAGCCCTTCCCCCA
Source organism: Ctenosaura bakeri (assembly GCA_948474755.1). Classification (NCBI taxonomy): domain Eukaryota; kingdom Metazoa; phylum Chordata; class Lepidosauria; order Squamata; family Iguanidae; genus Ctenosaura; species Ctenosaura bakeri. Next base: position 152,320 of record CAOLHI010002334.1, read on the forward strand.
AGGTACAAGAAAAGTGGGTAAAAACATTCCTGATGTCATGGAACACTGGACAATTTGGGGGCCACACTCAACAAATGGGCAGCCGACAATAAATGACCAGTCAGCAGAAAGGAGCCACAACTTTGCCAAGAAACACTTTGAATTGTGCCTAGAAATGGACCAGTAGCCAGTGAATGCCTTGACACATTCCCATGCTAGAAGCCCATGGTTCTTATTTCCACAAAGGTTCAGAATACAGACGACTGTCTGTGATTCTCCTACAAAGACAGACCTATCACCCTTGATGTGAAGCAGGGCCGACATGTGGTTCCTGGCAGCATACGGTCACTACCTCCCGTAGCATCTTTCAGCCTCCAAAAATGCATCCATCAAGCTTCTTTGGCATCCCAGCTCTGTCAGCTGCACTGACCTCCCCAAGCTGTTTCTGTTCAGAGAGATGAATCTTTGCTCAGTCCAGCTCAATGCACTTGTTAAGTCGAGTGCAGGCACTGGGGGTGGGAGAGTCTGCCAATGGCATCGGAGCCTGTTTCTTGCTGAAATCCACTTTCCTCTCCACAGTGCAATGAAGTGGTGCCGCTTCCCTGACTGCAAAGTGCAGGAACAATGCCGTAGAGGGCCTTAAATGTTTCAGAAAGACTCCCTTCCTTTGCACTTAAGCATAGCTTCCTATTGCTAGCCCCTTTTCATTTCAACCTACAAACAGAAGCTGATCAACAAAATAATGTTGTGTTTTACAGTCTTAAAAGGTCCTCTAGTGTAAATCAGTCAGGTCATGAAGGGCTTTTTTTTGGCGAGGGAGGGGAGGTACACATTCCCTAAGGGATTTTGGAACAGAAGAATCTGTAACAAATCCTTCACCCCTCTTCCTTTCTAGATATTGTCCTGTCTAGAAAGCCACACACAGTTCCCAGTCCTTAAACAGAGTCCATAGAAGCAACCCCAGTCAAGGTTTACAGAAGCTTAACAGCCAATTACCTTCCTATTTCAGCAGTCTGAGTCAGCAATGAATTCAGAGTGTCAGTTCAAGGGTATATCCAGCAGCGTAGTCAACACACAAAGTGAGGGTCAAGGTTTTTCAGGAACATGAATTGCTTCCACCAGTGTTCCTCCCACCAGAACTGGCAGTTGCCTGCAACAGACTTCTCCCTGCCGTGCCTCTGTGTTTGTTTGCCAGCAGCCTCCCCGAACTTTTTGCATGACTAGTGAGACTTCCTTAGGTAAGTGCTCCAAGCAATCGCTTTCTTTTCTCTGCTGGGCTGCAGTAAGTATGGTCCTGCTCCTGGCTGAGTGTTTTGGCCATTGGGGAGGATCCGGTCTGCATTTTTTCTCTGTCTCTGTTGAACAGAAAGGGTGAGTGAGCTTCATTTCTCTGTATGCTTGAACTTCAACTCTCAGAAGGGCCAATCAATACGGCTGATGGCAAGAGACCATGGATGACTTTGCTTAAAATAATGAGAGAGCCAGAGGTTCCCCACACACAAGTACACACACTAATAAGGGCTACCTGTCTGTGAAAGAGACTTTGTCTTCACACAGACTCTTTTTTAAAGCAGTCCAAACCTATACCAGGAACAGGAATGGATCTCTTCACCCTGAAAGCTACTTCAAAGAGTTATTGCCAGGGCTTGGAAAATCTGCTTGTTAAAAATTAGAATTTCCAGAATCTCCTAGCTAGCACAAAGGAGTTGGAGTAATTTTCTTGAAGTAATTTTTGGAGTCATTTTTACCAGGCACCTGAGATGTCCAGTTCTCTCCAGTTTTAAGAGTTGCAGTCACCAAAAGGAACTATTCTAAGCTCTGGGTAGTCCCGGTCCCTTGCTGGTGTCCTTATTGCTGTCCAGTTGACTTTGACTTGGGATGGTCTCATGAAAGAGAGACCTCAAAGACACCAGCTTCCGCTGCCCTGCTTAGCTCGTGCAAATGCAGGGCAGCTGTGGCTTCCTTGAATGAGGAACTGTAATATTCTGCAACCTGGTCTTCGGCCATTTCCGCACGACACTCTTATAGCGCGATGATTCCACTTTCAACCTCCTGTGGAATCCTGGGGTTTGCAGTTTCGGGAGGGGCCAACTGGCCCCTCCCGAAACTGCAAACCCCAGGATTCCACAGGAGGTTGAAAGTGGAATCATCGCGCTATAAGAGTGTCGTGCAGAAATGTTCTTTTCCTGTTGCTATCCATCATCGTTGTCTTTTCTTGGGAGTCATGTATCTCATGATATGTCCAAACTACAACAGCCTCTGTTTAATCATCTTGGCTCCTGGGGAGAGTTCAGGTTCCATTTGCTCCCATGCCCATTCATTTGTCTTTTAAGAAGCCCATAGTATTGGTAGAATTCTTCTCCAGCATCAGTTCTTCAGTAGAATTCTTCTCCAGCTAGGATCCTGGTAAATTTGGTGAGCTAAAGATTCCACTTGTTCCATTTTTGTCACTTTGCATGGAATGCTGAGTTATAAGCAATTAAAATAAGAGAAACAGATAGTCCTGTCGTCTGTTACAGAAGATGCCGGTGTCTTGGGGCCTTAGCAGTGAAACCCTCATTGCAGTCTTTTCCAATTACACATTTGAGGGTTTTTCCACTAGATTCAGTAGAGTCACTCTGCCCAGCTGAGCCAAAACCCATTTTCATATTTCATGCTACTTCAAAGAAAAGCAAATAGCCATCTGTTTCATGTTGATCAAGGGCGATATTTTGTCTGCATTTTAAAACAAATCTAAACCTGTATAGCCCCAAGCCTAACATGCTCTCTGAGCTCAGAAAAACAAAAATCCCCAGGGTTCTCCATTCATAAATATGAATATTTCAGAACTCAGAGTCCCACACTCTTCCATCAATATCTTCCTTTTGTGTATTTAAAATGTTTACTTGCTATGTTTTGGTCTTAAAAAGAAAATGAAACACCCACAATGTAGCTTACATAATATCTGTGTATGGAAGAAACCAAAGAGAAAAGCAAAGAACATGGTAGGAGACAATGAAGAGAAAAACAGCCTTTTCTCTTCTCAATAGCCCTGCACACAGAGAGACACCCAAATGGTTTGGAATCAGTTCCTGGAACGTGAGAGGAAACTAGACCAGAGATTCAAAAGTGCATTTCACACATTCCAAATACCAGGGTAAATAAATCTAGGAAGGACTTGGTTGTTGCTAACATAATTCTGCTTCCAATATGGAAGTTTGCACCTAGGGAACTTTCCACACTACACAATTGTAACACTACAATTCCACTTTAACCCCCATGGCTGCAACCTATGGTATTCTGAGGGTTGCCGTTGAGAGAGAGTAACTTAGAATTCTCGGCCAGAGTTCTCTAGTGCCTCATCAAACAACAAATACATAAGGAGGGAAGCTAGGGTGTTGATGTGGAGCTCAGGCAAGAGATGGCAACTGCTGAGGCCCTTCACCCTACACAGTTGTAACACTACGATTCCACTTTAACTGCCATGGCTCCATGCCGTGGAATCCTGGGATTTGCAGTTTAAAGAGAGGCACTTAGAATTCTCAGCCAGAGGGCCCCTCCACATTGCGCAGTTATGGCACTATGGTGTCACTTTAACTACCACAGCTGCTAACTATGGAGCCCTGGGATTTGTAGTTTGGTGAGGGACAAGAGCTCCCTGGCTGAGAATCCTTAGTACCCCTTCCTGTAAATGGTAATTCCTAGGATACCGTAGGATGTTGCCATGGCAGTTAAATCAGAATTATGTGCTGCCACTGGGTAGTGTGAAGGAACCCCTGTTGATCATCTCAGCTGAATGCAGATGGGACATTCCTACAGATTCCTCGAATTTGCAGTTTAATGGGGCACTACAGCTCCTGAAACTGCCAAACCCAGGATTCCATAGGATGCAGCCAGGTTGAAGTGGAATCACGGCTGTATAACTGTGCAGTGTGGAAGGCCCTTGATTGTGTTTCAGTACCACAATCCATTTCACTGTGCTTGACACTCAGCGTTTTGCTTTGCAGCCATTTTAATCTCTTTCTGAGAACCAGTCCGGAGAGCAAGGTGAGCTACAGATCAAAGAAAGGCAGCAAGAGAGACTCCTTCTCTACCTACATTCAATCAGCATCACAGCAAGCGTTTATTCAAGCTTCCTTTTATAGGGAGAAAGTGTTAAAGCCCACCCTGAAATCTGTGTCTCCTTCAAAGGACTCCAAGGGATCTCAAGTGTGCCTCATTTTGAATGAACCGTGCCCACGGGAATGTCAGAAACGTCCCCTGAAGAATTCAGGCAAGCTGATGTGGGGGCAGATGAAGCTGCGATTTTGAGCGGCATGCCTTCGGGAGGCAGGGAGAGCAGCAGGACTGAATTATTATTACGGTATTAACTTCGTAAGAGCTATTCATGGACTCCTGCACACTGGCAATGGTTGCGCATGGGACAGAGCCAGGTGGTGAGAGAGGGACAAAAACAGGGGGTCCTTCTTGGGAGTCAGTGGCTCATATTGTAGCCACCAGCCCTGTACACCGTCGATTCTGCAGCATCTATAATAGGTCATGTCACTGGCAATGGAAAAGGTATGGAACTGAAAAGAACCTGTGGGTGATGGGGCCTGTAGTCCTAAAAAGACGTGCTAGGGGGAAAGGAGGGGTTTTTGAGGTACCTATGGATAATGGGAGCTGTAGTCCAAGAAACCACGACATTGGTGATGGAAAAGGTGGGGGAAATAGAGGGATGTGGAGTGATGGGAGTTGTAGTTCAAGATAGTAATGCCATCAATAATAGAAAGGGTAGGGATATAGAAGGATCTGGGGATGGTAGGAAATGCAGTGTGAAGTTCCCTGAGTTTAGGAAAGTGTGATTTAGGCAGGACAGCCTGAAAGAGGCAGGAGGAGCCCAAGAACCTATGGTAAGCCTGTGGCAACTGACCAGTCACTGAGTGGCCCAGAAAACAAACACCCTTTCTGGTATTGAGTGGCAAATAACCAGCAAAGAAAATATTTCTTCTCATAACACATATACAATCTGTGGTTTTCACAGCCCCGAGGTGCAAAAGCAATCAGGTTAGGGAACATTTCAACAGGTATTACATCACATTATGCAATGCTTGCTTGTTCGGAGGCTTAAGAGGGGCAGCAAGCCAGGCAGAGAGGCAGCATGGCAGTCCCCCCCCCGGGCCCTCTGCTTATGGTCAGAAACAGTGAAGCAGAAGCAGGTAACAGCTGCCATCCAGATCTTGTTGGATCCCATCTTCCATCATCCTTCTGCATTCCAACAGAATAGGATCTTTGCTCCTCTCCTGCAGTGCAACATCAAACGCTGCTCGTGGGAGAAAGTAAAAAATCTATGCTATCAGAGATCACCCACCAGAAGTAACATTTTGGGCAGCCCAAAAAGTCCAGCTGAGCAGCAGGGATTTGAAATTTCAACAGCAGGATTCTCCAAGGCTTGCAGAAATCCTGAACTCGCCCTCTCGGTGCTTCCCAAGGGAAGAGAGAGTTCAGAAAATTGGCTGCCTGCCCTGGTTTTAGAAATGACTACTTACAGCACTGACTCCATTCCCTACCATCTCACAGAACAACTATGTGATTAGGCACAGTTCACTCACAGTAGCCATGCTCAGAGATGGTTCAAGCCGAAAAGCAATCAAAGCAACGGTTCAAAGTACAACGGGGCACCCAAGGAAATTCTCCAAGGATGAGCTGGAGAATGTCTTCAGTCTCTTCCCCAGAACATTTAGGCAATGGGGACAAAATCCAAAAAAGAAAAAGAAAACCACAGATGAGTTTCTGGACCTGAGGCCCATTCACACTACAGAATTATAGCACTATGATTCCTCTTTAAATGCCATGGTTCCATCCTATGGGATCCTGGGATTTGCAGTTTTGGGAGGGGCATTCAGAACCATCTGCCAGAGAACACTAGTGCCTTACTGCTTGAGGTGCACTAGAGCTCTCTGGCTGATGGTTCTGAATGCCCTTCCCTAAACTGCAAATCCCAGCATTCCACAGGATGCAATTAAAGTGGAATGATAGTGCTATAACTGTGTGGTGTGAATAGGCCTCTGGTCACTGCAGCCAGCAAAGCAAACTTTCACTTGGAACCTGTTGACAGTTTCAGCTAGAACAGACCCATTAAATCAATAGGGTTTAAGTCAATGATGACTCACCATAATCAGCAGAGTCTCTGGGTCTACTTTTCTTGAGATTAGCCAATGGGATTCAGGAGCTTGTCCCATTACATGCAGATCTTGGAAGTCACAAATTGCAACCCCTGTGGCTATCAGGAACAAGTTACTTTTCACAGTAAAGTGGGTGCAACAAGGAAACAACCCAAGAGTAACATATCAATGTTGCATCATGCTGTAAGACAAAGAGGTAGTGGGTGGGGGGTTTAATTTTCTCCCCTTACTTTAATGTTTGGACTAAAACCTAGACTGGACCCCCTTGTGCCATGGGAGCTGCCAGACAAGACGGCCCACCCATAGCTCAGTTGCTAACATCAACTAAACATGTAATCAATTGCACAAGGAGCCCCACTGACTGTCAGGCCCAATCCAAAACACACATCAGTGACATCTTTATTAGGCCAACCAGAAGGCACCAAAATAAAAAAGAAAATTAGACTAGCTTTTGGATCTCACCAGCTTCTTCATCAGTCAAAGTGGATCCAAAAAGGAAAATCATGGAGGGGAAACAAAAGTGAATCTGCACCTTTGGTTTGGGTATGAGAGTGTTCTCCTGCAGGCAGTAGACAGGCAGCTTTGTATAATGGTTTAAAAGTTGGACTGTGACCCTGGGAACCAGAGTTCGATTCCCCTCTTGACCATGGAAACCCACTGGGTGGCCTTGGGCATGTCGCCAACTCCCAGCCCCAGAAAACCCTCATCTTACAATCACCACAAGTCAGAAATGACTTGAAGACACAGAAATAGTATCAGATGAAGGGTTAAGAACAAAACCTCAACCCACCGGTTGCTTTCAGTGATCCGTCAACATATAGGGTGAGCCATTCATTGATCACACGTGAGTTGAGGTGTGTGGGGGTAGATGAGTACAGGAATATTTTCTTCTTGAACAAGCAAAGCCTTTCAGCATCACTAGGGTTTCTTTTTCCCTAGAGGAAGCCCACGGTTTCTGTCAGGGCAATTCCATGGATACCATTGTCTTGATTTGCACAAAAGCACCAAAAAAATTCAAGAAACGCAGCCACATGAGCTTTGGAGACGGATTGGTAGAGTTGCAAAGGGAAAGCAAAATTAATTTTCACCTAGCACAGCAAAAAGAGCCAGAACTTCCTCCAGGCTGGCTGGCAGGTGCACCATTCAGAGGAATGCTGTATCACAAAACTAATGAGCAGTGGAACATCAGTATTCCCCCCATCGCCGCCCCTCACCCAGGCAAATGCAACAGCTTCTCAAGGCACATGGATGTCTGCATGAAACCAGGCAAGCACGAGCTGGTGGCTTCCATGGCAGTGGCTCCTTTAAAATTCAGACTAAAACCCAAAACAGATTCATGCCATAGCGGCCCCTGAGACTGGCAGATTTTGCAGTGATTTAAAGGGGACTGGGAGAGCATATGTGTGTGTACAAGGAGGGCAACTTTTTGACTACAGCTTCCAAGGGCTCAGTGGTAGCTCCTGGAGAACATATTTTTTAAAAAGTCAATCGCTATCAAAATGCTGAACCCTGTGTTGTCATGGTTCCCATGCTATGGATGAAGTGCAACCTGAATCCTTTGATGTTGGGAGACTTCAGATCCCAGAGCCTCTTCCCATTGGCCATATCAGTGAAGGATTCTGGGAGCTGTGGTCCAACAAGATCTGGGAACCACTATGCTAGAAAACATCCAAGCCAACCATGCCAAACCACATCTACGGGTCACCCAGGCCACCTTATCTGCCTGTTTCCATGTCAGTGGGACACTAAATCCATACCAGGTTTTAGCTCAACCTTTAAAGGAGCTCTCTGGGGTACTGAACCTATTTGGGGGGAGGTTTCAGCACCATGGACAGGTCTAAAAGGTGGAATGGATTCACAACCCTACCAGCATGGAAGCCATCTGCTGCCACTGCTCGCCGTGGGGCATCATTTAATTTTCTCCTGCATATTTATTATACTTTTTATTTAAAAATTGTGGATCTTCTCTCTTTCACTTGCCTCCTCACACAAATGAAGATATTCAGCAACTGGAGATAAAATCCAAGCCATAGACTCCCCAACGCCCCAAGAGGCTCAGGAAGAAGGCAAGATTTCAGGGGGTCACTAATCAGCTTTCTAAATCCATCTGCACTGGGCAGTTCTAGCAGTCTGATACCTGTCTCACTGCTCTGGCTCCATCCTGCAGAATTCTGAGATTTCTAGGCTGATGAGGTCCTTGGTGTGCTCCCCGGAACCACAGCTCCCTCACTGAATCTCCAGCACCCCTCTCCAAGGTACTTTGTAGTTCGGGGGCACTCTCTGGAAGATCATGCTAAAGCCTTCCCTCAAACTACAAATCCCAGGATTCTGCAGGGTGGAGCCATGACGGATAAAGTGGCATGGTGCTGCTGGAAGCCTCTAATGTAGATGCATTTTAAAATGGAAGATGCCATGACTGCAGGCAAGCTTTGGGCTCGCGCCTCGAGATCCTCTTTCGCTCAACCCCGACTAGGCACGGGCGCACACCCACACCCTTGGCGGTCACCGCACCACGGAGGCCTTGCACTCTGCGTATGCTCCGGGGTACTCTTCTCCTTCCACCCTCTCTCCCGCAAAGGCAAAACCTCGGCTCCTCCTGGGCTTCCTGTCCGCGTCTGGTCCTCCAGCCTCCCCCCTCGCCCCCCTACAGGCTCCGTTTCGCCCCCTGGAACGCATCCGCCCCGTTTCCAGCTGCGCGCGTGCGGAAGGAGGGCTTCGCACCCGCGGCGGGCGCGGGGGAGGGAGGGGGAGCAGGTAAGGACCGGGAGGGGGTGTCGAACGGCATGCAGAGGGGTCTCCCTTTCTGCAGAGGCGGCCTGGAAGAACAGCCCCCCAAAACCACGGAGGCATCCCCCAGTGCCTCTCCACCCAGAACCCCGACTGCGCCCCCCGCTAAAGCCAGGCGCCCAGCTCTCTCCCCCGATCCGCTCTTCTCCCCGCTCCCCCGGGACTCTTCCCCGCTGGTCGCGCCCCGCGTGCCCTCCTCCCGCTGCCCGCCCTCCCGCAACCGGGAAGGTGCCCAATCTGCCACGGTGGAGACCCAGCAGCCGCCCCTCGCCCTGCCCTGCGCCCCCCCCAGCACCCTCCCCAATATATATAAATATATAGATAGATAGACAGATCGATAGATATAATCCGAGAGATGGGAAGGTTCTGTGCTCTTGCAAACCCGCCTGCCGCCAGATCTGGGGGGGGGTGCAAAGGGGGGCTCTCCCTTCTCCTCTGGCCCCCTTCCCATCTCCCCCTCCCTCCCTCCCCCTTGCAGGTGGGGGGAGCATGCCTACCAACCTCGCCTTTCTCCAAAGGGTCCCCCGCCGAGGAGGAGGGCAGTCGTGCTGGGGCTGGAGGCGGCGGCGGCGGCGGCGGGGCGGGGGGCTCAGACGCCGCGAGGGACGCCTCCACCGCCGCCTCGGAGGCTGCTCCGGCCGCCCCCTCTCATGCTCCCGCCCGAGGCGGGGGCGGCAAAGAGGCAGCAGCCACCGCAGCTCCCGGCTGCTGCTGCTTCTGGGGCCGTGCGCTCGCCGGGGCGCGCCCCCGTCCCTCCCCTCCCCGCGCGCTCCCGTGCAGCGGCGCGTGCCCCCGCCTCCCCGGGCGCGCGCGCGCGCCTCCGCCCGGCCCCCTCCCCTCCGGCCCGGCTCCGCAGTGCGGCGAGGGCGCATGCGCCTCCTCCTCCATCCCTCGGCATCGCTGCCTGCCTTTGCTGGGGGAAGGAGAGGCGGCGCGGGCGGCTGGCCTCGTCGGTGGATCTCGCGCAACCGCAGACGGAGAGGGCGGCCAGCCTCAGCCGCCCCCGAGTTGGGCCCGGGGGGTCACCCTTGGGGAGGACCCCCGAGCCAGGAGGTCTGCTGCCCGAAGTCTGGAAAGCCGCAGCTGCCGGCCAGAGTGGGCAGCGCTGGCCTCTAGGGAGCCCAGGTGGTCCGGCTCGGTGGAAGGCGGGTTGGCTCACGCCCCTCTCCGGGCAAAGCTGGGAGGAGCCGCGGCCTGAGACCCCCGGAGAGCCACGGCTGCTGCCGACCAGGGTTGGCAATGCTAGGGTGCCATTGATGTTCCCAGGATCGGCTCCAAAGTGCTTCTGGACCGCACGTTCCTGCTATGCGTCCGTATAGGCACGGTCCTGATTTGGGAAGGGTTTGGGCCTGATTCATGCTTGCCTGGGAGGCCACAGAGCGAGTGCCCAGAACCTCCAGGGAGGGAAAGGACACCCCCAGAATCATAGAATCATAGAAATGCATAGTTGGAAGAGACCCCACGGGCCATCCAGAAGCCTTGGAGAGACGTGGCTTCACATCAGGGTTGAGCACATTGAGCCAGAGGAACCAAGGGTCTAATTCGGCAGCTTCCTAGGGTTGGTGTCAGTGCAGGAACTGATGGTGCCACCCCCATGGAGCCTTTCCTGGCCAGGAACCAGAATTCTGGGAGTCCCGATCTACTTGCCTGACCCTGTGTGTGCAAAGGCACCGGGGATCTCCTCCAGTCATCTCTTCCATGGGGGGAGGGAGAGAAGGGGCAGGCAGGCAGGTATTTTGGGGTCACCTCTCTCTGATGGTGTCTACACCATCCACATCCCCTGGTGACTCTACTGCCTTTGATCAAGCCCAGTGGTCCCACCAGCTCGTCCATTCCAGGCCTAGCGATTCATAGATGGACCAAAGGGGCAGTGAATCCTCCCCAAGCATTGGCCAGACCTTTGGGGAGCTGTCCAGTGTGCTGTACTTCTTTGGGGAGGAAATCGAATTCAGCACCCTGGACAGTGGTCAGGGCTGTTCAGCCTCAGACACCAAAATATCTCAGGACCGGGCAGCGGGCAGTAAATCTGCTTCGGGTTTCAGTTGGACCTAGCTGGAGGCACACAATAGCAAGAACAGCAGCAAAGTGTATAAAGCTTGGATAAGCTGGACAAAAGGATGGTTCACGTCCTGGGTGGAATGGAGCGGGATGGGCAAGATTTCGTCGCACAACTCAGAACAGTGTGCAGTTTAAAACTTGTGAATTGGTTATTACTGGGATTTTCCATTTACAGTCATATTTCGGGGCTGCAGTTGACCACGGATAACTGAAGCCAAGGAAAGTGAGTCTGCAGATAAGGGGGAGAACGACTGTATATGAAAGGAAGCTCTGTTCTCTGTGGGGGAGGAAGACAAGTCAGTTCGAAGAGTCAGAAGTCCCATGATGGTGTTTATTGCTAGTTAGCAAATAATCTGTCATTGCAACGGATATATTGAAGGACCTCGGAGGAAGCGCTAGGCTTACGCATGCTCTGCACACCCCAGGATCCAAGACAGCAAAGATATTAGAGAGCCCATGTGGTGTAGTGGATAGAGTGTTGAACTAGGATTTAGCAGACCCAGTTTCTAGCCCTTACTTAGCAATTTATACAGGTAGACCTCAGTTTACAAAGCAGATGTGTTCCAGAGCATCACTTCTTCAAGAGAAAATTTAGTACCAGAGGCAGAAATCACATGGAAAGATCAGTGTAGTGTGAGCATTGGATGACAACTCTGGAGGCCAGGGTTCAAATTTCCACTCAGCCATGGAAACTCACTGGGCGACCTTGGGCAAGTCACACTCTCTCAGCCTCAGAGGGAAGCAATGATGGCAAACCCCCTCTGAACAAATTGTGCCAAGAAACCCCCATGATAAGATTGCCTTCGGGTCGCCATAAGTTGGAAACAACTTGAAAGCACATGCAGACCTGGGGCAGAGGCGTGACATCTGTGCTGTTTACCAGTTAGTTTCTGAGTCCTGTTGAAAAAAAATGTAAGAAAAAGGACTTTGCTCCAAGGTAAAACACAGACATATACATATAAAGCTCTCTTCTGGGGTGGGAGGGAGAAGCTTAGTTCAGAACACATGCCTGGCCCATGGCAGGTCCAGTGTTAAATCCACCTCAAATTGAAGAGTTTTAGACACAGTGCATGGGAAAGAGCCTTAGTTTCCTAAGAACTATGGAGAGTTGTTTTAAATCTGAGCAGACTTTGCAAGTGGTATCTGGCAACTCCCATTTCACTGGGGCGATGAATGCACTCTGTGCTTTGTTTCAGGCTTTAAAAGAGCTACCTGGGATGTTGAAACCTGACCCCAAAACGAGTTCTGCACTCCTTAAAATGTTGGCATTAGAAATAAATTAATACAAATTATTTTGTAAAGAAAAAAAAATGAGGAACATTTGTACATCCTTCCTTTCCTCTCAAGCTTTGCATTTAGGTTGCAATGAAAGTCAGCTAAGGAATGGAAGGTACCCACCCAAGAAAAACATGCAGGCCACAGCTGGGGCAAGGAAATGCGGCAGAGAGTCACATTTGTAAGACAGATGGGTATTCCAAGTGCATATATTTAACTCTGAAAATACTGGGCATCGCAAGCTTGTCAGCACAATCGTTAGTGTGGTATTTTCCCAGCCCTTTATAAATAGCTACCCCGGGTCTTACTCTTTTCACTGAGATCTCATGCGTTTCTCCTTTCCCAAAAAAGGACTCTGAGTGAGGGAGATGCCCAGTTTGTCTCTAAGCTCCTCTGCCCTGCACAGTGACCACAGATGACTCACGAGTAAGTCCCACAGGCCTCAGTGGGCATGACTCCCATTAAGCATGTACCAGATGATGTACAGATTTACAGACCAGTCTTACGTTGCAGTGGTATGGCAGTTGGCAATGAATAGTGTCTTCACCAGCAACAAAGCTTGGAAACGTTCCTTTTTGGAGGGACTACACCTCCCCAAATCTACCAGCCAGCCTGAAAACAATGGCTGGAATACAGTTATTAGTTCCAACCAGAGTAGAGCCATGGACTCAATGGCCTTGACTCATCATTCAACAGTTGAAATGGTCAGAACTAAGCAGCGGAACATAAGCCAACGTTCACGCAGTTCTTGGCACAAACGTGTTCAATATCTCAGTAGTGCTTGAAGGCTGGTAAAAGGAATCCCATTTTAGAAACAGATTTGATTTTGCGGTTATACTGAAAAGCTGCAACTTTGCATACCAATTGCTATTAAAATATGGGGTGCAATCAAGTGCTGAATTTTAAATTGGACCGTTTTATTTTTGAACGAATTCCGTGCTTTTACATCCACGCCAAAGCCCTTTGCTTATGTCGTTTCTATCTGCTCCATTACCAAGGGATATATTTTTGACACACCATTTGTTTTAGATAAGCGTTAGTATGCTTTTCTGATGGTTATAGCTGCTGGTATGTACTACACTTATTGAAATTGCAGCAGCCACTAGTTCGGTGGAAATAAGCTTGATTTATACAAATGTGCAAATATAATTCAAACAGTACGCTAACCTATTTGTGCTTGTTGTAAAGTGTTGCGCACTTCCATTTTTCAGTCTCCCTGTTGTGTAAACAATATTTGCATACTGTAATGTGTTGGAATACTTTTGCTAGCTAATAATTTTTTAATGTGTGTGTGTACATGCTTGCCCGCACACACACAGGCCGCTCTCCACATTTGCAGGTTTACATTTCACAGATTTGATTATTTTCAAGTTTCTCCAACCCCTGCCTCCCCACCCTAAGCTCTTCTTTTCTGGGGGAACCTTCCCTCTCGGGAGCTCTGATCAGGCCACAAAACCCTTTAAAAACCTACCTCTAGTTCTCTTCCTGCTCCACCGGCAGCTGCCTAGCCAGCTGGGGATGGCTTGTAGCCCCATTTCTCAGCACCGCAAACTTTCTCCTGATACTCCTCACACACACACACGGAAGGAGATGGGCAGAGAGAAGAAATATAGGGTTCCCACACCAACCCACCCCCTTTCCCTGACCTGGTTTGGGTCCTGGGTGCCCGCATTCCCCACCATGCCTCAGCCCCCTTCCCCCCCCCCACAGGCACACATTTTGATATTTGTGATTTTTCCACTTTTGCAAGAGTCCTGCGCCCCTAATCCTAGCAAATGTGGAGAGAATATTCTGTTTGTGTGCATGCGTGTGTGTGTGTGTTTATATTGCTTGCAGTAAAGCATTGAGTTGCTGCACACTTCTGTCTGCCTACAATGTCTAGAATGTTTGCTGTAGTCACTTATTATAATGCATTTTGCAATGCATTGTAACAGACGTGGCTTAGGAAGCTGGAAATGTTTAGTCCAGAAAAGAGATGTCTAAGGCCATTTCCGCACTGGGCTGTTATAGCACTATGATTCCACTTTCAACATCCTATGGAATTCTGGGGTTTGCAGTTTCGGGAGGGGCCAGCTGGTCCCTCCCGAAACTGCAAACCCCAGGATTCCATAGGATGTTGAAAGTGGAATCATAGTGCTATAACAGCCTAGTGTGGAAATGGTCCAAGAGGTGACATAAGAGCCATGTTTAAATATTTGAAAAGATGTCATACGTATGATGCAGCCAACTTGTTTTCTGACGCTCCAGAGACTATATATTCACATATGTTCACAATTCAGGAACAGGGATTTGGTGCACTTCTGCAGCATAGCCACACATTTGTACAGTTATGCAATGTAGATTGTGATGTAGGGGATTCCAACCATTTTTGCAAGAGCTCGAAGAGGTTAAAACAAAGGTAAAGAAGAGAGGTGTCAAGAAAAACAAATCTGTGAGGTTATGCAGGGAGGGGGTTTGTGTGCTTGCTTCTTTGCTTTTATGGGCCAGTTCCTTCCCTGCTCTCTTCTCTGATTCAGTCCCATTTGCGGTCCTGCAAAATTCATCTGTGTGACCTTGAACAGAAGGGTTTTCCAGTCCCAACCGTTACATTATTTATTGGCCTGAAGAAGTGCTCTCAGAAAAAATACATCATCACCAAGTTCTTAACACAGCTCTCTCCCTCTCTTTCTCTTACTCGACTAAAGGAACTCTTTGACGGCAACTCAGATGATGACGGTAAAGTGGGTCACCTCTAGAGAAGCCGAGAGAGCATGAAAGATGGATCCATCTCCTTCCTTCTTTCTGCACAGACCAAGCACCAGCAAGGGGGACAGTCCTGCGAAGGTCAAAAGTGTGGGGGCTCATCAAGACCATTCCCCATTGCCTTTCTGTATATATATATATTTTTGGTAATACCTTTGAAGAGCAAGGTGGGAGAGCAGCACAATGGGTCTTATTGTAGGATTCCTTTTGGCTGCATGGGAATAGCCCTTCCTAGAAAAGGCAAAATAGTCAGGTTCCAAACCATGGACTGGTCCACCACTATGAATGTGAATCTTTGTTTATTTTCTCCTTTAGGAAATAAAGAATCCAGATGTGTTTTCCCCAGCAGGCAAGGAGCTATCCATGCCTCTAAAAGAGGTCCAGCACTTTAGAGGCTGCTGTTCCAGTTCTGACTAAAACCCAGAGCAGATTTACAAAGGCACTGACATGAAGGCCACCAAGTATACCCTGGTGCCAAATATAAGCTAGAATCCTCATGGAATTAGTTGTGGAATAGTGAGTTAACAGGGGAGTAAACCCCATTGATTCAATGGGCTTGCTGTGGTCAGAACTAGCAATATGGCTTAGATCACTGTGGGTTTTTTGTGCAAGAACATTACATTTTTCTACAAAGCATGCACAAGACAGCAGCCCCTGTAATTCTGAGGGTTTTTTATGGCTAAGAATCAAAGTATCACTCAGACTTGTGCCCATTCAGAGAAGACACTGCCCCACTCGTTGCATCTCTGCATGATTAACTGGTCTGTCCTTGCTTCTCCCTAACAAGCATCAGTTTTGGGCTGAGAATTATGTAGCATCTCTGCATTGGATATATTAGATCATTTGATCTATCCGGATGCAGGGAGGAGCAGAAATACCAGCTCTCTTCTGTCCCTCTCTGTATGTTCTTCTGCTAATGAATTTAATCAGTGACTCTCACAGAGGCCCTCTGATGAATCATTTTAGAAAGTTACTTTTCCAAGTTCTGTACCCATCTTCTTTGTGCATACTAAAAATAATTTAGTAAAAATACTAAAAATAAATTATTTTCTTTTATATCATTGTACAAAATCAGGTATAAAATTCGTGCCACAGATTTTAAGTCCTTTCTGGGTGTGGGAAAAAAACTCAGCCCACATTTCTAAAGCAAACATTGTGTTTAAGCATGAAAATGTTCAAGCAGTTCTTCCTTGGGGCACCAGATGGCAGGATTGTCCTGTGGGAAGGAAAAGAGAGTTGAGTTTTTCATGTTGACTTGACTCTGATGTCATATCATGTGATCTTCATGCATGTGCAAAATACATTTTTTTGCAAATGCACAAAAATGAAAACAAAACAGGAAAGAAGGAAAAATGCTGATCTTTTTGCTCTTATTCAAAATCTTGTAATGGTTGGGATTTTTTTTTTTTTTAAATGGGCTTTCCCCCATGTGTCTGAATCTGTTTGGGGAAGCCAGTTCAGCCCCTTGGCTGGCTCTTTTAAAACCTGAACTAAAACCCAGAGCAAATTCACTTATTTCATGACTATAAACATGATAGCCCTGTTTAAATATTTGAAAGGATGTCATGTGAAGGATGGTGCAATCTTATTTTCTGCTGCTCCAGAGACTACGACACGGAGCAATGGATTCAAATTGCAGGAAAAGAGATTCCACCTGAACCATAGGAACTTCCTGAGGGTAAAAGCAGTTCGCCAGTGGAATAATCCATCCCAATGGAGTGTGGTGGAGTCCCCTTTTTTGGAGGTTTTAAAAGAGAATCTGGATGGGCATCTGCCAGGAGTGCTTTGATTATCTATTCCTGTATAGCAAAATGAAGTTGGGCTGGATGGCCCTTTGGGATCTCTTCCCAAAGATTCTATTATTTTAATTCATTTTCTGAGTAGGAAATTATTCTGGTTATCTCTTGTTTGTGCAGCAAGAGCAAATCAGCACAGAAAAGCTTGAGTAATTACTTTTCATGCCACCAGATGTCAGAGCTACAATGTGGGAAGAAAACAAAGCTGGAAACCGAACATTTCCTGCACAAAACAAGGAGGCTGATTTTACTCTGAGGGCAGCTGATACACAGCAAAGTATTGCTGAAGTAACAGTTATGTTCCCAAATATACTGGTTTATGGACATCCCAATGGAGAAGAATGGATACGTCCCAGGCCTAGGCAGGAAAAATGAAGCACAAAGACCTAGGATGGATAAACACTTGACTCGAAAGCAGTACATGTGAAAAGGATCTAGGGGTTTTAGTAGACCACAAGCAAAACATAGGCCCACACTGTGATGCAGCAGCCAAAGAAAAAAAGCCAATGCGGTGCTGACTGTCTGCATCAGCCTCAGGGAACCTCTCAGCACTTTGGAAAATAGGGAAGGCATCACAAGACCTTGCTTTTTCACCATTAAATCCTCACTATATTCCCCAAAGCAAGGCCTTGGGATCTTGATGCATCTCGCACATACGTGAGAAAAGCAATCTGTCCTGGAGCAGATGCCACACGGGTGGTCGGAGGGGCAAAACGGGCTTGAAGTTGCATTTCAGTTGGCACCCAAAAGCACAGTCGGTCTTTCGGGACCTGCTCGGGGGCTGGCATCCTTTGAGTACATGCCCAGGGCTGGCATACAGCCTGTCTCCCGTATTTTTTGCCTTGTTTTTTTCTTTTCTCAGAATCAACCCACTACATTGCTAGCATACCCAAAGCGGCACTTCATAATTTATAGCAATAAAATCACAGCCGCAGCCGCACTAAAGGGGTTGCCTTGGCTGATTAAAACTGTATGACAGCCCACTACCGTGGCTCTCTGCATCAAACAGGGACGAGGCTCTCCTTAAAAGACATCTTCTTTGGAGAAGCGCACGGAAGCTGGGAAAAAGTATAGCTGTCCTTCTGGCCTCCCAGGAAGAATATCATGCCAAGGAAAAAATCAAGGGAAAAGGTTCTTTCAGATCTGTAATTGGCTTTTTTTTTTAAATATCTGTATCTGTTTTAATTTTGTTGGGAGCAGTATTGGACCCCTGTTCTGGAACAAAGGTAGAGATATGTTTCAAACATAATCCATAAAAAGATATATAACTGCATATTAAAGTGAGGATCTTCTATGCCATAGCTTTTTGGATTTTTATGTATGGAAAGCTGGAGAGTGAAGAAAACCGACAGGAAGAGAACGGGCAAATTTGAAATGTGGGGCTGGATCAAAGGCCTAAGTAAAAAGGATTTAAGGCTTTAAGGAGCTAACCAGACCTCCGGTGGAAGGGAGTTCCACAGTCTAAAGCCATTTCCACACTACCCTGTTATAGTGCTATTATTCCACTTTCAATATCCTGTGGAATTTGTAGTTTCCTGAGGCCCAGGAGCTCTCTGGCTGAGAATTCTAAAGGCCCCTCCCTAAACTGCAAATTCCAGGATTCCATAGGATGTTGAAAGTGGAATAATAGCACTATAACAGGGTAGTGTGGAAATGGCCTAAGAGCAGCCACTAAGAAGGCTCTCTCCTCTGTCCTCACAAAACGCAGCTGTGAAGGTAGTGGAATTGAGCCAAAATCCTCCCTCAAATATTAGAGCCTGGGTTGACTCATATGGAGAAATAAAAAGTCTTTTAGATAATCCTAGGTTCTACACCTAATAGCCCAAATGCCATCTTGCACAGTCCCTTTAAAGTTCAGACTAAAACCCAGAGCAGATTTACTACCCCCACTAATGTGAGATCCACCAGCTGCCCCTGACTTGTTTTCGGCTTAAGGTAGATGTGCGCTGCTGAGAAAATCCCAGGAAAAAAATCAGCAAAGACTGTTGCTTGTTGAACAACACTCAAGTTTTTAACATTTTTTGGAAATTCAAATCCCGCTAACTCGGGGTGTGTGTGGTGATACAGCGCTTCTTATCATGTTTGCAAGAACCATTTTGGCCCTCGCTCTTCGGCAAACAGTGGCCACAGTCCAAAGCAAACAACACTTTT
Source organism: Ctenosaura bakeri (assembly GCA_948474755.1). Classification (NCBI taxonomy): domain Eukaryota; kingdom Metazoa; phylum Chordata; class Lepidosauria; order Squamata; family Iguanidae; genus Ctenosaura; species Ctenosaura bakeri. The sequence continues at coordinate 171,251 of CAOLHI010002334.1, forward strand.
GACGCTGAAGTCACCTTTGAAGACAGCAGATGCAATGACCATGAGAGGAACGATCTGAATTGTAGACAGAAGGAGAACACAGCTATGCTGCTTTACAACACAATGGTGTTTGACACACATAGCCAGGCATTGTCACCAAGGTACAGGTACTCAAAAGGTCACCGGAACCAAGCAGAGAGCAACCTTTATTGGACATTCTCTCTCTTCTCCCTTGGCCCCACTGATTCCTTTACAAATAGGGAGAGTCACGAAGGTCTTCTCCTTGTGAGTTCATACCTAGGCCATCTTGATTACGTTCAACGGGGTCTGTCACCATCTTGGCCAGTCACCTATGTGTCATCTGATAACTGAGACTTGACAAAGGGACTTAAACTGGGAGGAACTGATTTTTTAAAGCAGGAGTCCTGTGATCTCCAAGGGGTGTGTGTGTGTCTTTGTGTGTGTAGCTGGAATCCTGTTGGACTTGCAGCTGGTTGGTTTGACCAGAAGTTGACTTCCCTACCCTATGTGTGATCTCCTCTTAGTCCTTCTTTTCCCCTGTCCTGAATTCTCCTTCACAATGTATTTATTTAGCAGTTACATGTCTATACTGCCTTTCTTCCAATGCGCGTAAGACAATATACATGGCTCTCTTTCTCACCTCCTTTTTATCCTTCTATCCTGGCTGAAGGTCACTTGATTTGCGAGTTGGGGTCAAACTCTGCTCTATGCCTTAGCACATGTTTTTAAAAGAGGTGCTCCCCCAAATGGTGAAAGATGTCTGTTTGACATAGCACATGATTGCCCTCACCTAGAGTATCTTGCATTTAGGATTCTTCATTTTGTGAGTGGTTACTGGAAAGTAGACGCAGACTTAATTTTCAAATCTGATTCCTGAGGTTGTGGGAAGGAAAAAAAAATGTATTTCACAGGTATCAGTCCAGCTCTAACCATCTAACCGTACTGTTTTCAGCTAGTGTTAGATCATGATGCAATGGGGAAGATAACAGTCTCTCTCCCCTGCATTCCCTTTCCCACTTTGTGCAGCTGGTGTTGAATTGCCCTGTGTTAAATGAGAAAACAACTGATGAAGGCTGCAACCCTAAACACACATCAATGAGCAGGCCCTAATGAGGCTTAGTTCTGAGCAAATATGCACTGGATTGCACTGCGTAATTCTTTAAGCTACTGACAGGCCTTGATACACAGTCAGATTGTTTCCATAGGCTTTAGAGTTGCCATAAAACACTCACAGATGATTATCTTTTGCAAATGCAGCCCTAGAATGCAAAGGCTCTTTTTTTTTCTCCTGCCAATTAAGCACACAGCACTTTCTGTTCCGATAACGCCTGGCTTGTTCCAAGCAAGAATTGTACTCCATCTCCATTTAATAATGATCCGGGCATTGCTAACCATAATTGAACCCTTCTGCAAATGCGGGACGATTAATTGCTTTGATGCTGAAAAGAGGCTATATGAACGACATCTTAATTTGCACTGGAAATCCCATTGAAATAAATAACCATGTGCTGGTGAAATTTTCTTGGGTTTTTTCCCATAAGCAGCCTTCTGGAACAGCAACCAAACGTTTAAGTTCCTGCCAATGCGGACTTAGTGGCGGGAGTGAGGGCACTTGTATGGGCTTATGGATTTCAGGGATGCCACAGCATTTGGAGAAGAGTTCAAGGTCCACAAACCCAGCTTCCCCACACCCACATATCTAGGTGTTTTCAACCCACACACCATCTGTCTGTCATCCAAACACACCCTAGGATTAACTGATCAGGAACAAGGTGGAATGGGAGACCTCAGAGTTTGGCAGACTGAGGGCACACATAGAAAGACAGGTTTCGCTAAATGCAGACAAGGTGGCAATCGTATTCTTAGGCTGTACTATGTGTCACAGTCTCCGACACTTTGCAAATGAAAACTGGGACACTGTGTGACAAAGCCCCCACAAGGTGTGATCAGGAAGGCAACAGCTATCCATGAGGAAGAACAGACAAGCTGCGAGAAGCTGCAGAAGTTTGCTTTTGCCTGAGCCTACTGGGAACGGCAAGATTCAGCCCTCTCTTCTCCTCTTTGTTGTGTTAATGGAAGGCAAACTATTTTCACAGTTTGGAATCAGTTTGCAGCAATTGAAGCAGGCTGAAGACAAAGGGAGAAAAGCATAGGAGGAGAACATTTTAAAAGCTGCTGAGAAAATGGGATGACAGCAGATTAATCAAGACTGTGGCTGCCCAATGGGGATAGTAGGACAATATGAACTGTGTGTTGTGTTCATCAGACATTAGATATACTCCAACGCTGGTGTATAATATGTAAATGAATCATCTACATACAAAGAAAAACAGAGGAATAACAATTATATAATTTAGGAAAGGAAGGATCTTCATTATGTTTAGTAAGAAATTAAAATAATGGGACGGGTGGCGGGAAGTATGGAAGGTAACGTATGTGAAATTTGTATTCAAGGCCTTTGGTTGATAAGAAATTGATGCAATTTTAACTATTGAAAAATTAAAAAAAATATGGTGTGTGTGTGTTTATGTGTGCATGTGTAGTCGACCCTCCGCATTCACTGGTTCCTTTTTTGTGGATTTGATGATTTGTATATCTCAGTGTTTCTTAACCTGGTGTCCAGGGACCCCCATGGGTTCTCAGAGGTCGACACTTGCAGCAGCAACAGGGACTTGCTCAAGATCACCCAGCGTCTGAGCAGGGATTTGAATCCTGGGACCTTTCCACACTACACTGCTATAGTGTTATTATTCCACTTTTGACATCCTGTGGAATTCTGGGGCTTGTAGTTTACCGAGGCCAAAAAGTTCTCTGGCTGAGAACTCTAAAGGACTCTCCCTAAACTGCAAACCCCAGGATTCCATAGGAAGTTGAAAATGAAATAATAGCACTGTAACAGTGCTATTCTCCAGAAGCCTTTAAAAAAATAAATATGTGAGTACTTAAATATTTAAATCTAAATTTAACCAGTTAAATCTTGAGTTAGGTCCCTGGCAACAAATTATATTTATGGGGCATCCCTGGTGCATTTGATTCCTATTCTCTCCAGGAATTTCCAGGTCTTCCAGGGTGACCCTACAGTCAACTTCCAGCAGAAGATTCTATCCATTAGTCCAGGGTGATGGAGATCCTTGTTCTGCATGCAGGAAACAGTGGAGGCCTGCCAAGAACCAGCATATTCTGTGCCCAAAGATGAATGCCTGGACACCTCTAAGGGACCCCCACCTTATCTTTCTCTATGACAAATGCCCCCTTCCCAAATGGTACTGAATTTGATGCAGGAAACCATCGGGCATCTATGAGACATCTTAGGGCTGGCACATGATACATGGCTCATCAGCCAGACTAGGTAATTTTTGCCTCAGCTCAGTTATTTTAAGCCCCCCTCAAACAAGTGCACAGCCATGGAGCTGTGGAAGTGGAGCAACAGAAAAGCTTGCAGCATTGGGCGTGGGGTGTTTTGTGTGTTCCCGCTCTTGGAAATATTTGTGTTGGTTGATATCCAAAGTGTGTCAGCAACATAGCGTGGGCGTCTGATTTCCAAACTCTTGAGTGATAGGAGGAGGGAGGCAGGGAGCCATCACATCTGATGGATGCATAAGCACACAAAGGAATCCACTACTGGGTCAGACTGTCAAAAGTCTAGCCTCCCCTGCTGGCTAGGGCTGATGGGACCTGTAGTCCAAAACATTTAGTCATCCCTGCGCTAAATGTACACCATTCAGTGAGAAAAGGAACTACATATGTTATAATTGGTATCATCCAACAGTCCATATCCTCACTCTTTTCCCCAGGCCCAGCCCCCTTGGGCATTTGCCCAACCTGAAAGGGGGCTCCAGCACAACAGGTGCTGCCTGCGCCTGCTTCTGGCCTTCCTCACAAGATTGTTTTTGTCAGAAGAAGAGCGCCACATGTCCTTCCATTACTAATTGCAATTATTGAGGACCAGAAAGAAAAAAAGAGAGAAATTGCTAGATGGGTTCCAGAGAGCTCTTGATCAGCCAGTACTAAAAGATTCTTATTTGCTAAAATGGCTGCTGCCACCACCTTTCACCGCAGCTCTCTCTTGAAAGTGCACCAAACTATTATGGCCATTTCTGCACTACACTGTGATAGTGCTATCATTCCACTTTCAGCCTCCTGTGGAATTCTGGGGTTTGTAGTTCACTGGGGCCAAAGCGCTCTCTGGCTGAGAATTCTCAGTGCTCCTCCCTAGTGCAGAAATGGCCTATGATGGCAGGAGGCAGCGGATGGCTGGAGCAAGCCCTCTTCCTCTAACCTCTTCCATCAGTGGCTAGAAAACCAACACGGCACAGAGAAAAACAGGGGTACTGCAGACCCCAATACACACAGGGCATCGACGCCCCCTTGCAAAAATCGAAGAGTGCCTGGGAATGTGAGCCTAGACGTTGACATAAACGGGCGACCCAATCCTACTCTATGTTTCCTTGGAAGTAAACTCCATCGTGCGCTCCCTCTTCAGTGGAGAGCGAGAGGGGCGTTATCATTTGAAGCCTCGCAGTTTCTCCAACTTCCCCCTTCCAAAATTCTCCTACAAGCCCCGCCTGCCTTCCCGGTCTCTGTGTCACCCACAAGTGTGCATTCCCTCATGCATGCATGCGTGCAGCCTCCCTCCCCGCGCCAGCTCCAGCAAGAGGACCTCGCCAACGGTTGGGGGCGCGGGCGAGGAGGCGGAGCAGGGAGACAGGAATTGCTTCTCTAACCCCGGGGCTGCGGCGCTGGGCTTTCCCCGTGCTCCGGACGTGCTTGGTCTTGCTGGCGCACGAGCCCGTCGTTTACTACTACTCGTAGTAGCAGGGACGAGGAGAGCAGAGCGTCGGGCGTCCGTGCGCCTAGGGCGCGTTTCTCCAATGCGCAAAAACGCCGCCTCGTTTTCCAGCGCCGTTGGCCGCTCTTGGAGACCCCTCCAGCCGGAAAATATAGACATCTTCTTGCCCCGGGGGAAAGGGACAGTTGTTCGCCCGTGGAAGAGGAAGGAGAGCAGGGGAGGAACGGGGGGGGCTCCAGAGGACCCCAGCATTGCCATCGCCCCCTCCCCGATTTTAACTCCAAGTCCGACCCCTCTCCCAATAAATTGGCCAGATGAGAACTTGCGTCCTTATTTGTTCTTTCTCTGGGCATCAAACCCAAGGCAAGTTGCAGTGAGTGAAAACAAAGTAGGGCTAAAACCTCATTGATACAATGGTTTAAACAATACTAAAGAAACAATTGAAACACTATCTTTAAGCATTTTAGAAACACACTGAAACATAGTAGAGAAAGGATTTTTTTTTTAAAAAAAAATCACACATCCCATAGAAAGGCCCTCCTGCCCTAGTTGAGAGCCAGAGTCCTAACATTTCCGCACTAGCCTGTTATAGTGCTCTGATTCCACTTTCAACATCCTATGGAATCCTGGGCTTTGCAGTTTCGGGGGGGGGACGGCCCCAGGATTCCATAGGATGTTGAAAGTGGAATCAGAGCGCTATAACAGGCTAATGCAGAAATGGCCTGAGAAGGGTATTATTGCACAGGGACACACCAGGTAATGAAGTAGACATGTCCCTGGTGCCTTCCTTAGCAGGAAATGTGGTGCAGAGGCAGAAATAACATGGAAAGGACAGGGATTAGCAGGGGGAAAAAATCCAGTGTGTTATGATTTACATTCTGATGCCCAGACTTAGGCCATTTCCACCCGACACTGTGGTAGTGCCCTTATTCCGCTTTCAACCTCCTATGAAATTCTGGAATTTGCAGTTTAGGAAGAGGGGCCTTTAGAATTCTCAGCCAGAGAGCTCTTGGGCCCCAGAAACTACAAATCCCAGGATTCCACAGGAGGTTGAAAGTGGAATCATAGCACTAGGACAGTGTAACGCAGAAATGGTCTCCATTCCCTGTGTCTGCCTCCAATAGGCCGGTGGCTAGGGCGTCGAGGCCTAGCAGCAAGGAGGAGGTCAGCCTATCCCTTGGAAACCCAACCTCTGTATGTTAATAAATCTGTAAACAGCCTGGATGGGGGAACCTGGGGGAAAGTTTGGGGAATTAAGACAGTTTGGGGAACTAAGCCACAGGGGATCTCCAATCTTTCTAGCAAGCGTCCCCCAGGAGAAAACAGAATCCCGGGCAAGGCCGGGCGGAGAGCGCGGGTTTGTTTCCTCTCTTTCCCTACACAATTGGGACTCAAGGCGGGTCACAAGAAACCAATCGGGCGTCCAGGACTTTTTGGAAAGGAGGCTGGGGGAGTTTGCCGGCCCCTCCCGGGACTGACAACCCCAGGACTCTATGGGACGTGGAAAGCGGAATCGTCGCGCTGTAAGGGGCTAGTGCGGAAGGGCCCCCCGAGCGGGCGCGGCGGGGGAGAGGGGCGGGGGCGCCGGCCGGGCATCCGGGGGAGGGGAGGGGAGGGGCGGGGAGGGGCCGGGCGGCGGGGAGCCGCGGAGGGGGAGGATCCGGCTGGCGGGGCCGGGCGGAGGCGGGGAAGGGATGACGCCGGGGCGGCAGGCGAGGAGGGGACGCGGCCGCCGGGGGAGGAGACTCGGGCGGCGGAGCCGAGAGGAGGCGGCGGCGTGAGGCACCAGCGCCGGCTCGGGCAGCCGGAGGAGCGGCGGCGGCACCCCCACCAGCCCCAGCGGGCGCAGCAGCCGGAGAGCCGGAGCGTCGGGGGCGTCGGGGGCGGCGATGGTGCTGCGGGGGCCGGAGCAGGCGCTGTCGGAGGAGAAGGGGGCCCTGGAGGAGGAGGAGGAGGAGGGGGGCGAGGAGGAGGAGGGGGGCGGCCGAGGCGGCGGCGGCGGGGGGAGCGGCAGCAGCCCCGCCGGGGCCGCCTCCTCCTCGTCGGGCTTCACCCCCCGGACGGCGGCTTCGGCTGGGTGGTGGTCCTGGCCGCCACCTGGTGCAACGGCTCCATCTTCGGCATCCACAACTCCTTCGGGATGCTCTACGTCCTGCTCCAGGAGGAGGGCGGCGGCGGCGGCGGCGGCGGCGAGGCGAAGGACCCGGCGCTGGAGTACAAGACAGGTGAGGAGCTCGCGGGCCGGCGGAACCACCCGCCACCAGGGCCCGGGAGGCCGCGCGCGCTGTCCCCCGAGCCGGGCTTCCTGCGGGGCGCCGGCTTCTCCCTCGGCCGGGGTGCCTCTCTCGCAGTCGCCGCCGAGAAAGAGTTCCCCCGTTGCGGAGGGGCAGGAGAAGCTCCCCCAGCGGGGAGGGTCTCCCTTCGCCCGCCCAGCCCTTCCCGCGGGTCCCTCCGCCCCCCCCGCCTTCCCAGAGGGATCCCCTCCCCAGCGAGGAAAGGTCGGCGGGTCCAGGAACCGGCCTGCCTCCGATTTCTAGTCTCCGCGAAAGGAGACCCCTAGAATGAATGGGATTTACTTGAGTGTCGGGTCTGCTCGTGTCGGGGGCGAGTGCCTGGCTTGCAGCCCTCGTGAGAATGGCCTTCCCCTTTTCCTTCCAAAGCAAAATAAATTGATTTCTTTTTTTTTTAATGATGTGGAGCATCCAGCATTCTTCCCTCCTCCGGTAGTAAAATAGAGGCGTGTGAACCTTTCCCCCCAGGAGGAGGAGGCCAGAGATGGTGCTTTTCCTGGGACCCTCGGAGGAGCTTCAAAGTCTTCTGGGCTCCTTAGCAGCAATCTGCTCAAGAAAGCACACAAATCCAGCTTTTCTTCTGAAAAACAGACCCATTTTTTTTAAAAAGGAAAAGCCCCTCTCTTTGCCCAGGGACCGCAACCGTGTGGGGGTCAGAGCAGGATGCTTTGGATAATGGGGCTCGGTTTATTTTCCTCCTTCCTGCGCTCCCTGCCTTCCATCTGCGTGTGTTTGGGTATGGCGGGCGTCCTCTTGAATACTCCCAACTGGAGTAAATCTGTTCAATCAACTGTTGCACGGTGAGTCAACGCGGAGGAGCAGCCCGTGGATTCAGCGGGGCTACGCCAGGCAGGAGTAGCAACAGGATCCAGGCCCGCACGCGCAGGTTCGTTGGTTGCAGCCACAGGCCGTCGGAATGTCGTGTGTGGAAATACGAAATGCAGAATACCAGTCAAAAACATAGATTGGCATCGGGTACTATTCCCCTAGGAACAGCCGTATCAGGAAAAAAAGATGTGTCAATTTTATAGCCAAATTTCTGCATGGTATGAAAGGTACAGTAAATCCCCACCCTGCGTGCAAGGTTAAAATGTAGAAGCTTAAGCCATTTCCACACTAGACTGTTATAGCGCTATGATTCCACTTGCAACGTCCTATGGAATCCTGGGGTTTGCAGTTTCGGGAGGGGCCGGCCAAAGAGAGCCAGAGAGAGACCAGCCGGCCCCTCCTGAAACTGCAAACCCCAGGATTCCATAGGACGTTGCAAGTGGAATAATAGCGCTATAACAGTCTAGTATGGAAATGGCCATAGGGGTTGAAGGGACCACAAAGACCATCCTGTCCAACCCTCTACCAGACAGAAATACACAAGAGGTACAACAAGACCTCAAAGAAAAAGGTAGAAAAGAGGGCTAGCAAATGCAGCGGATCATTCTACCGTATATGCCCCCGCTTCTTCTTCCTCTTCTTATTTTATTTCGATGCTCAACTTTTCATTTTCTACTGCTTGGGGTGGATCTTGCAACCCAGGTAGTATTAAAAATATATCTGTCATCTAGGAATGTCCATTTCAAGGGGAAGGGGGTTTGCTTGGCAAAGGATCCAGGCAAGAAATTTAAAAAGGTGGAAAGGTGGGGGAGAAAAAACAGAATGTGGCAGCACCTTTAAGAGTAACTCATTTTTATTTTGGCATGTGCTTTCATGAATATAAAGCCACTTCTTTGGAGACAGCATCAAGTAGTGTAAAGGCCTCGGATATAAAGCATGTTTATTCGGTTGTGGGAAAGGGACAGAATGTAATGGGATGCAGAAAGAGGCAAATCATTTCCCTTGCCCTAACTTGCTAAGTTCTGTTCCCCTCTTCCTCCTTTTTATGGTGCAAGAGACTAATGTGGCTACTTCTTTGGAAACTGCTAGCCAGGCAAGAAATGTGTGCATTCCTTCGCTGTAAATCTATCTGTCTCCCTCCTTTCCTACAACCCACAGGAACATAAAGTTGGAAGCCACCGCAAGGTCTGCCCAGCCCAGCCCCATCCTGCCATTCAGGAATATACCATCAAAGCATTCCCGACAGATGGCCATCCAACCTCTGTTTAAAAACCTACAAAGAAGGAGATTCCACCACGCTTCCAGTGTCGAACTGTTCTTAACATCGGGAAGTGCCTCCTGACGTTTAGGTGGAATCTCTTTTTGTATAGTTTGAATCCATTGCTCCATGTCGAAGTCTCTGGAGCAGCAGAAAAGGCTTGCTACATCCTTCGTATGCTATCCCTTCCAATATTTAAACAGAGCTAGCATATCACCTCTTAACCTTCTTTTCTCCAGCGCCCTAAGCCTTTCCTCACAGGGCTTCATGGTTTCCTGGCCTCTTACCATTTTACCCTTAAACATGATGTCATCTTGGAGATGAATGCTGGAGGCCCCCGCATTCAGCCTCCGTCCTTATTCTTCGACTGCTGGATGCCCGCTGCTGCCGTGTTCATCGCTGGACATCTTGTACTGAGATGTAGATCCTAGGTGTGAGGCATTAAGGGATGTCTTCTGTTCCTGTCTGGTTAGGCTTACAGTGTGTCAGCGATGAGTGGGACGCACTTTGACAAGCCAGGGCTGAGCAGAGAGAAGAAGAACCCGGCTGTAAGGGACATCCAAGTGCAAAGAGCGTAGCTATGGGTGATGGGAGGAGGTGATGAGAACATGAACCCTCCAAATGAAAATCCTGCCCTGAATTTTGTTTTTCCTTCTGTCCCTAAATTTCTAGCACTACAGAGAATTTTACTGCCATAGTTCATGCTACAGGATCCTGGCATTGGTGGTTTTGGACGAAGCATTTAGAATTCCCAGCCAAAGAACTCTTGTGCCTCACCAACTACAAACCCCAAGATTCCATAGGATTGGAACCAAGGTGGTTAAGGTGGAATCATAGCAGTATAATTCTCTAGTGTGAATGGGGCCTGAGACACTGGAAATCGTTCACCCCTAGATCTCTTCTGTTTGCTCTGTTCACGTTCCCGTCATACCTCTGCCTGTCCCTTTTCTTTGGATGCCTACATTGTGTTTCTAAAGACTCGACTGAAATGTGAAGTTGCTGTAATGCTAGAAATACAAAGACGATAATAGTTTGCTTAAGTGGAAGGCAGGAGGATAGAAAAGAGGAAGACCTCATGACAGGGGAGTAGATTGAATCAAAGAAGCTCCCCCAGCTTCGTTAATAACGAGGTCTCTCATTCATAGAGTCACTGTAGTCAAAGCTGGCTTGATGGTAGTTAGTATATTTGGGGAGAGAAGGAAAATTTCATTTGAGAGGGGGCAGAATTCTTATTTGGAGGTGCAAAAAAGCCTTCATTTTGCTCCCTTCCAGAGCTACACTGTGGGTAAAGTCTGGTCTCAGAGCAGTCATTTCTCCATTTCGTGGCATTCAGATACACTGGACTATAGTTCCCATTGTCCCCCAGCCTGCATGGCTTTTTAGTGGAACGTGGATTCCAGTTCCAGTTGAAATAGATGGACCTAATCCTAACCACGGATCATAAGTGGCATACTCCCATTTGAATCCAGATCTTTTGAGTTGTAGTCACTTTACATACATGAAAGCCTGTCTCCTGGAAGGTGAAGCCATTTTGTCGGACACCGACAAGCTGGAGTGTGTCCAGAAAAAAGGACGACCAAGATGACCAAATGTCTGGAAACCAAGTCTTATGAGGGACAACTCAGGAAGCTGGTTATGTTTAGCTTGGAGAAGAGAAGACTCCGCTATTGCCTATTCTTGCAGGGCAAGGAGTTGAACTAGTTGGCCCTTCAGATCCATCCCAATTCTGTGATTGATATTAACTTTGAGTTAGCAGCCAGTCGTTAATTGAATGGGGCTACTTGGTTGGGTTAGTATTCAGATGGAAGAACATTGGAGATTGGAAGTGATTTTGCTTGGTGACATTGCTGTTAGCAGTTCACAGGGTCATTCCTTTAAAACTGCACATTGTGTATCGTACTGCAATATAACTGTGTGTGTGTCTGTGAATTCTAGTCTAATCATAGAAGTGTGCGTGAAGATGGAACCCTTCCCACAATCCAGCTGCTGAACAGTTTTGGAATGGAGTTTGCCTAGAATGTCCCCATCTTGGCTTGTATTTTTTGGACTGGGCTTTTGATTTCTCGTAGCTTTAGTCCTTTGGCTGTAATATATCTTTCACACTATGCCATTGTGACAATTTTATTCCATTTTAACTTACCATAGCACTGTCTTATGGGATTTGCAGTTTCATGAAGTAGTTCCAGTTTGCTGCCCAAAAGACCTCTAGTGCCTCAACAAGCTACAAATCCAAGGATTCTCTGGGATATAGTGGGGGCAGTTAAAATAGAATCATTGTGCTTTAGTGGTGTAGTGTGAAAGATGTGAGATTTCTTGGCATGCATATATCGGTGTCTGGAAAGAAACTAGTAAGATTTGTTTGCAGGGTGTTTTGCATGGAATGATGGGCAAATGTGAAATATATATTTACATTAAGAGGGCTGTATTTTGACCACAGTTGCATGGCTCTTGCAACAGAGGAGCAAGAATTGTGTTCCCCTAGCCTCTCTCAGTGATGGCAGATACTGTTGTTATTAATTTTGATTTACGTCCTACTTTTTCTCCCAAACTAGGACTCAAAGGTATTCCTCCCCACAGTGTTTTCCCACATGGGGCATCCTTCCCCATTTTTCCAAGGAACGAGGAAAGGATGACCCCGTAAAGAGTCTAGGGTGCACTGATTTCCTACTCCGTGATCTAATTGTGCAAAATGTTATGTGACAAGTTGGGCGGCTATATTCCTCCTTAAGTGTTTAGCTGTGGCATCTTGCGAATTCCAGTGCTACAGAGTGGGTTGGCTCTGTTTATGAATTCTTTAACAAAACGAATCTAGCTGTGGCACCAAGGCACTGGCTCTGTGCTTGTGTTCCTGCTCAGAAGGAGAAGCTCTGCCAAAGAGGAGATCTAGTGATATGGATCACTGATGTGGTTTTGGGATGTAGCATCTACACTAGCTGCATTGTTTTGCATTCTAAGATCTTTACCATCACATAGCCTGAGAAGAATCTCATTTTAGGCCAAGAGAATCTCCAGATAACTCGTAGTTATTAATTATGTAATCTGGGTTTCTTTCTTTTTTTTAATGAAATGCAACAGTGCTGTTTCTTTCCTTCTTGTTTCCAAGACAAGGGAGTTTCCAAATGCCATATTCGGGGCTGTATCCGCACAGTAGCAGTTTGATATTGCTTGAACTGCCCTGGCTCCAGTCTGTGGGGTCTTGGGATCTGTAAGTCTGGCGATGTACTTAGAGTCCTCTAGTGCGCTCCCCCTGAACTGTAGCGTTGCAGCTCTTTAGGAGAGAATTCTGAGCACCTCACCAAACTGCAAATCCCAGCATTGCATCGGAAGGGGGTGCGGTGGATTAAGTGATATGAAACTGCTACACTTGTGCTGTGTGGATGCCCCATGGAAGATTAGAAACTCCCTTGTCTAGGAAGCAAAAAGAAGCAGGACTGGTGTGCTTCATACCAAGCACATAAATAAATAAATAAGTGCTCCAATGTCTGAAACCTTGCACACTTTGAACTCTCTTTGCAGAACCTGAAGCAAGCTGAGGAAAAGGGGAATGTGGGAGGGAGAGGAGAAAGAAATTGGGAAATTTTAAAGGCAGCTGAAAAAGTGGGACAGAAGAGAGTTAACTGGGACTGTTGCTCCAAACTGGGACAGTTGGAGAGTATGATTTTCCTTGTTTTCTTGATGGAGCATTTTAAGCTTTCCTCCACAAAGACCAGGAGAAAAGATTACAGGGAATAACTGTGGAAATGTAGCTTATGCACAGTCAGGAAACTTAATGTTTTTCCAGATAAGCTTTGTCATCAACTGTCTTTCAGTTACTTGCCTGTTTGGCAAGAAGACTGAACTGGATGTTGAAAGATGCCGCATGACTGCTGGCCAAAAAGATCTCATCCTGCTAACTTGCCTCTTCATTCTCTAAGAATGAAGTGTAATTATACGGTGCGTGATGGTTTTATTTGGAGCAGTTCTACAGCTTGCTGTTCTTGATGATAAGCCAGACAGTCAGCTGGAGTTATGCCCATTTTACAGATCAGGTGGAGCGCATGACTGAGGCTAGGAGAGAGTATGCAATGAATACTCAGAGAACCACGTAGCAAATTTGGAAGAGATCCAGATGCTGATAGTGCGGGATAACTTGGTCATAGTCCAGCTGTATTGGTGAAATTGTCCTATAACTTTTTGAAAATGTAACACCACAAACCACTGTTGTATTTCTGCAGTCCTGGATCTGAGGCAATGTTGTGGTGCTGTGTGTGTTTGAACACAACAGTGTGCCTACGTAAACCACATCCCTAGACACTAAGGTCACCAGTGCAAAGGCTCCAGGCCTCAGACACACCCAAGGAGGTTCTCTCTTGTAAATGCCGCCTGAATTTGTTGTGAGAACCTGGAACGTGCACGCCTGCTTTCTGTCAATCTCTACATTGGCTGTTCTATCCCATTCAGATTGGCATCATCTTTGCAAGACCTCAGGTGGCAGAGCAGGGGAGAAGGAGCATACGGACTCCCTTGGTTGGAGGCGCCAGGGGTTGAGCCAAGACCTTATGCAGACTAAACATGTCTTCTTTTTGCTGAACTAAAATCCAAGTCTCAGAGACAGTGTACCCTTGTTGAAGCCTGCATGCTACCCACTGGCAGCTGGTGGAAATGTTCCATTGGCTGATTGAAATTCAGAGTCCACAGTGGCAGCTGGTTGACTTGTTCCATTGTCTGGTTGCAATCCGGAGTTCAGTCTGCATCCGGTGTTTCTCTAGTGCCATTTCCACAGTACAGTGTTGTAGTGCTACTATTCCACTTTCAATATCCTATGGAATTCTGGGGCTTGTAGTTCACTGAGGCCCAAGAGCTCTCTTGGCTAAGAATTCTAAAGGCCCCTCCACAAACTGCAAACCCCAGGATTCCATAGGAGGTTGAAAGAGGAATAATAGCACTGTAACAGTGCAGTGCGGAAATGGCCCAAGTCCACTACAGGAAAAGCTTCAGTAAGGAGGCAGGAGTTCCCCACCCAGCTCTGTTTGAAAAATCATGAGGAATCCTTTTCATGCACTATCTGCACAAAAGAACCAGAGCTCTGTGAGGAAGACAAAGGGAAACACTGTACATTTCAACAGTGTCATTGACCTGAACAGTGATTTTATCACTTGGTGTAAGGATCGGGGCTTTGTACATTATTTTTTCACTGGAACGCAACATGTGTTATTTGGCAACCATTCCAGATTCTTGAGAACCTTAACTTTCCTTTCTAAGTAAATAGAGCTCCTAGCTCTCATGCTGCAAAAAGGTATTTGGAGGTGTGGGCCACATCTGCTGAATAGTCAGAAGCCCAAACCAAGGTACCAAATGCATAGTAAATTGGGAAGTCTAATACAGAAATGTGGTCTATCCAGGGAGTAGCGAAAACAGATCACTAAGCACAGCAAAAAAAGTACAGAATGACACACAGTGTACTGTGGAAAAGGCCTTGTTGTCCCCTGCATTCAAGGCGACGGAGAGCTCTGTCCTTAAAGCTTGGAGACTTTTTGGAGATTTCCCAAAGGACAAAGCACTCGGTGGAGTGCTCAACTCCTGCATCCACGCTTATATGCAGCAGAGCTAGGCATGCCAGCTGAACCTGGGCACTGCTCTTGTGTCACCTGGAATGCCTTTGCTGGAGACAAACTGCTTCCTGAGAGGTCATGCGGTTAGGATGCCAAGTGTTCCCAAATGACCACAATGTTTTGTCAGTGAACGGCGCAGCCTTTGACCAGGCTTCTTTGAGTTACTGTCGACCTTTGAGCTTCTGAGCTGTGCATTTGCTGGTGCTTTTTTGCAAAACTCTCTGGTTGGTCTGCATCTGTTCATAGCCTCATAGAATGTTTCTCCATATGTAAGGATGCCCCATACTGCAATACTTTGTTGCAGTTCCCACTGATAAATACACAGAAAGGTGCTTCTCAGGATGACTCACTGAATGAGCATAATGTACCTAAGCGTGGGTTTACAGTTGGCTCAGTCAAACTAATCAGCTGAATTCTGGCCTTCGTCTGGGTTCTGTAGAGAAGTTCCCGTTTGTCTTCTTCATTTAAGGGCCAGTTGCTCTGTTACGTAGCTTGCTCCTCCACTGAATCTGCTCTGGGTTCCAGTCTGAACTTTAATGGAGCTGTCTAAGGTAGCTGAACCCTCTCCCCTAAGTACATGATGGTGCCTTGGAGGCCTCCTGTAAAGTTCAAGTTATAATCCAGGGTGGTAGATTCCCAGTGTGGGGTCCACTCACCCTTCCACACTGCACACTTATAGTGCTGTGATTCCACTTCATCTGCAGTGGTTTCATCCTCCGGCACCCTGGGAGTTCTGATTTAGGAAGGGGCACTTAGACTTCTCAACCGGGACCGCTCAAGTGTGGAGCAAGCTCTCTTGGCTGGAACTATTGACGTATTTTTGTTGCAAGAATTTCTGTCTGATAAGAATCCAGAGAATCCTGTTCTGTAGGGCCGCCTGTCGTGCTCCCTCCACCCCAAATCTTCATAAGCTGCTAGTTTCGCTCCGGGAGGTTTCACCTTCCTTTGCTGTACGGAACATAGTCCAGGTGCCGGAGCCACAAAGGGGAACCTTGCTTCTTTTCTGCATTGCTTTCAAATGCTTCTGGGATTAAGTGTATTACTTTCCATTCTCCCTGCTGTGTTTCTTTT
The DNA here is from genome assembly GCA_948474755.1 of Ctenosaura bakeri. NCBI lineage: Eukaryota > Metazoa > Chordata > Lepidosauria > Squamata > Iguanidae > Ctenosaura > Ctenosaura bakeri. The sequence goes on from CAOLHI010002334.1 coordinate 187,079, forward strand.
GCTGATAAAGACTGATCACTCTGCAGAGCCCAGAAGTTCCTACCTGAAGGCCAAGCACTAATTCTTGCTGTGTTGTTCAGCCTCTGTCTGGCCTGCAGATGAAGGCATAGCGGATGAAAGTTTCTCCAAGAGTAAGAATTCTCCATACTGCAATACTTTGGTGCAGTTCCCACTGGTAAATACATGGAAGGGTGCTTCTCTGGAAGAGGTTGATGAGATGATGTTTGCAGGCTTGATGGACTGAGGAAGGGAGTTGTTTGTTTCTTTGTCTTTTCTGGAAAGACATTCTGTGCTGTCTTTAGAGACTCTGTTGCAAAGCAAGGAATGAAAAAGACAGGTAATCAGTCGTGTTTCTGCATATATTCCTAATAAATATTGTGTTGTACTTTGCAGTCTTGAATAGGTTAAGCACAGGAGCTAGAAAATTACCCCAAGTACCTTTTGAACACAGCTCTGCCACTGACTCAGCTTATGGCCTTAACCATGTCACTCAGTCTGGCTAGACTTATGTCTTTTTAAATAAAATGTGTGTATGTGTGTGTGGACCCTACAGGGGAAAACCTGCCTATCTCCATGCACTGAGTGGCTGGGTGGCTGGAAAATTCTTTCAGGCTTACGTGCAGCTTACTATTGCGAACAAGTTGTACTCCTGTAAAAATAGGTCTTGTGTTAAAGAACATCAACAAATAACAAGGTACACGCTGCAAATCCAACCCAAACAATAACAGAACATACAGGGCTCTGGTTATCAACCTCTTTAGCTCTCTGTTGCTCTGGTGGTCACATTCTCCCGGCTTTGATCTCGTACCAGGCAGCCTCCCTGGAGTTCAGATTTAGCCCTGAATCTACAACATGGCTATCTTTTAGACACTGGACTCGATGTGCAAGTTGTTTTGTTTTGCATGGGCTGGGCAGCATATTTCTTAAAAGAGGGATGCGCTGAAAAAGCTCTAGGGTGGCTGTGACTTTCTCAGACACCCCTTAGCTAAACTTGACCTAGTTTCTCTTCTTCGCTTGCTGTGCTGGGCTTCAGTTTGTGCTAGAAGGAAATTCAGAATGGCACCAGCCTAGAGGCAGGATTGATGACTTACACTAAGTTAAGCTGAAAACAGGCTGCAAGGAGGGACTACCCAAAAGAGATCAGGCTATATTCTCAGATCCTGATTGATTGCAGGATTCCAACTTTTTAACACCATAAAGTATTTGCTCTGAGAGGTTGACCCGACACCAGGACTAGCAATGTCCACCCACCACCCGACATTTGCAGTATTGCCTCCTAGCTCCCAATAAACTCCAGTTTTAAGTCATTTTAACTCACCCGACACCAAGGCGATGCTGCTCTTGATTATTATTTTTAAAAAAGATCAAAACAGCATTCCTTCCACACTACACAGGTATAGTACTATGATTCTGTTTTAACTGCCATGGCAACATACTGTGGCATTCTGGGGTTTGGGGTTTGGTGAGGCATTAGAATTCCATAGCTGAGAATTCTAAATAGTCCACTAAATCCTCTGTCGTCCCACTTTTCCAGCTGACTTGGTGTTGCTTGGGCATACATGTTCCAGTTTTCCCAGCAGGGAAAGGGGGACCCATTGGATGACCTTGGTCACGTCACACACTCTCAGCATCAGAAAACCCCATGATAGTTTTGCCTTAAGGTTGGCATAAGTCAGAAGCAACTTGAAGGCACACAGCAACAGCAAACAAGGGTTGCTCTCCGTAGAGGATGCTCCTCAAAGGTCTGTACTGTTTCTGCTTCTCAGGGCAAGAGGGAGAAGCAACCCATCTTAGGATGTTTGTCTTTTACTGCTGGAAATGGACATGACACAGGTAAGACTAGTGTTTCTTTTTCATCTGTGCAGTGCAGGAGGCTATGGGATTTGGGGCCTAAATAAGGTAACATATCCCCTCTGATCTTGGAAGCAAAGCAGGGTCAGCCATGGTTAATGCTTGGATGGGAGACCACCAAAGAATACCAGGTTCTGTAGTCTATATTTCAAAGGAAGGAACTGGCAAATCTGCCTCTGAGTCTTCCTTGCCTAACAAGGAATTTTTCATAGGGTTGCCATAAGTCAACAGGCAACTTAAAGGCACTCGTGTGTGTGTATCGTGGGATTTGGCGTGCATCCTTACTTCTTAATTTTTGGCATCTGCAGCAGCTACTCAGCAATGCTTTTGAATCTTCCCACTCTCCAGGACTGGTCAGATCTGAAGATTTTCCCCCAGGTCTGTGCTACTTTTGCTGGTTTAAATGTGTGTCAGGGCCGAAGACTGCTCTGGGTCTTGAACTGGTGACCTGAGAGGATTAAACCTGCTGACCGCTTCCTTCCCCATCCCTCCAGCTCAGGCTAGCGTTGGAGCTTTGCAGCAACGCCTGCCAGGGAATGAGAAAGCTTCTTAGCCACAGCAAGTGGGGGCTGGTCACGTGATGCCTCACGACCCCCTATAAAGGCTTTGTGGTCAGGACTGGCTTGTGGGTCTGAGCATTTAGGACACTGCCCTGGCCGTGTTTCTTTTCCCCCCCTTCTGCCTTTTCCAAAAAGCCAGGTCTGCAAGGTATGTCTTTTTGTGCAGGTATGCTTCATGTCCCAGTATTAGGCTCAGAGGTTTCAGAAGCTTTATCTGGGAACGTTGAAGAAAACAGCTGCACACCTTGACAGTTGCCACGAAAGACTCAAGAACTGTCGGATGTGGAGTACCTTATAGAATCATACTGTGGAAGAGAGACAAGGACCATTGAGTCCAACTCCCTGGCCTGTTATTAGCTGTAACATTTCAAATTAGCACTAGCATTCTACTTGACAGCTAATTAACGCAACTCTTCTTCCCAGACTTTACTGACTCCATCCTATTCTGTCATTCCACTTGTCAACTGCATGACCTCGCAGCCACATCTGTTCTCCTTAGAAAGGATTGTTGTAATAACATTCCTTCATTCCCAGCGCACTGTTTCTCATCCAGTCCCATCATCCCCTCAAAGCACAATAAAGTCCATTTCCAAAACATCAATGAAAAGTTACTACCTAAAGCATGGCAGGGAGAACAAAACTAACCTGACCTTTTCCTTGCACTTATTCCACTTTAACTGCCATGGCAACATCCTGTGGAATCCTGGGATTTGCAGTTTGGGGGGGGATATTTCGAATCCACAGCCACAGAGCTCTTGGGCCTCACCAAACTACAAACCCCAGAATTCCACAGAATGTTCCCATGCAGTTAAAATGAATAATAGTGCTATAACTGTATAGTGTGATAGGGCCCTCGGTTTCTTTCCTTTTTCAGTGCCTTGTTCAAAGCAGCAGAAGGAGGCAAAGGTAAGACTTGAATGCACAGTTTGCACAAAACATTAGATGAGGGCAAACAAATGCCAGCGTTCTCAGAGGCCGGATTCTCCTCCTGGCGATGCTCCGTGCAAATTGGAAATCGGCCATGGGCAGGCTGAAGGATGCAGCCAGCAATGGGTTGATTTTACGAGTGTTCCTTTTTGGTTTTCCTTTCTTCTCAGACAGTTCCCCTACACTCCTTCCTAAACTGATCTAGTGATGCCTTTCTGAGCGAAGATGACATTAGATAATTAAGCACCATGGGCGCCTTGTGGAGAATAAATTGCCTGCCTCTTGTGAAGCTGCGAGGAGAGTTTCCCTCCAGGATATGCTGGCAGAAAGTTTTATTGCAACATGCCAAAGAAAAGGGGCCTCTTGGGATTGGAAGTGCAGATCGAGTGCAAAAATTCTCTGTACCTTTGGAGGAAGCGGCCGGCACATAGCAAAACTCCCAACAGGTTGCAAGAAAAGCCGAGGGAGGAAAGCCAAGTGTGATGCCAGAAGAGCTTACAAGTTTCAACCTTAACTATGGTTGACACAGGAAGGCAGGATGATGGCAGAGAATTTTTCTGTCTGTGGGGCTGTGTCGATGCCATTTTGTGTATTAAAATCTCCATGCCACACACGCCTTCCATAAAGATGAAAGAGCATGTACTCTTAAAATCCGCCTTCTCATTCCTTTTTAATTCCCTTGCACCTAACATTCATTTGCTGGAGGAGAACCTGGGGAAGGAGGAATGTTTCCCTTGAAACTGGTGGCTACCGGTTCCATAAAATACTTGAGGATGAGGCGGAGGATTGGCAGTAACGATGCTGTAAAGGCTGCCTGAAGACTCTCAGGGGTGGGATATTCCCTTGAACAGCAGCTGGTGGCTTAATTTGAGAGAGTCCCAGAAGCAGAGAAAGACGACAGCAATACAAGGTAGTCCTTGCTATTTTCTGCTAGTAATGTGGTATAGCAATGTAATTCTTCACTAGGTTTCCTCATAAAGGAAACAAGTAGTTTTAACCATTTTTCTTCTTGCTGCAAGACAGTCTTTGAAAACCATGCTGTTTACAAAGCCTATTTGCAATTTGGCGTTTATTCTGTACAAAACTCACGCGTAGTTGCTTTGCACACAGAACAGCCCTTTTTGCTTGGAGAAGAATATTTCTACAGAGGAAATATTATTTCCTGTGCATGAAGTACTGTTTCTGTGCAAATCAAGTATATGCAGGCATTTTGTTTTCTGTGCAAATCAAGTATATGCAGGCGTTGCTCGGAATAAATCTCCGGTCACAAATTTTTCTGCGCAGGAACTAATACTGCTGGTTTCTGTGCAGAAAATCCTGTTTCTGTGCCGACCAACCATGTGCGAATATTTCACATAGTCTTAAACTGCAAAGATTCTCATCAGTCCAGCATTCTTCAGCAGCAATTCAAAAACACATTTTTTCCAACCATGTTGTGAGTATTTTTGAATATTCTTTCCAGCCTTAATAAGGTTTCATCTTAAATTATCTGAAACTGTTGATATTCCTTCCACCAGTTTTCATGTCTTTTTCCATTGAGTCTTTCCATAGGATATGAAGTTTGCCCTAGTAATTAAACAGAGTGATTGAAATGCCCACTTGCTAATGGAGTGCATTCTATGTAAAGTAGAAGGCTTTCATGGCCGGAATCCATAGGTGGGTTTTCTGGGCTTTGAGGCCGTGTTCTATTAGTATTTTCTCCTGATGTTTCGCCTGCATCTGTGGCTGGCATCTTCAGAGGAGGTGGAATGGAGTATATATACTTGCATTCTGTTTCTCCATATTGCATCCTGACAGGGACCAGTTGTAAGAAGCATAGGTTAAGCAAGCCTGCAGGGAAAAGGTTTACTCATTTACTCCTTTGAAATGTGGTGTTGGAGGAGAGTTCTGTGAGTACCACGTACTGCCTGAAAAGACAAGTAAATGGTCTTAGAATAAATCAAGCCTGAACTCTCCCAAGAAGCCAGGATGGCTTGATTGAGGCTGTTGTACTTTGGACAAATCGTGAGATGACCTGAGTCACGGGAAAAGACAATAATGTTGCAGGGAAAGGGAAAAGAGGAAAACAGGACCGCAGGTGAATTGATTCCGTCAGGGAAGCTATGACCTTGAGTTGGAAGACACGAATAGGATTAGCAGGGTTATGAGAAGTTGCTGATTCATTGGGTTGTCCTAAGTCAAAGACAGCTTGAGAGCAAATAACACTTGCATAAAAAGTGATGCAGTTGGAGCTCTGCATTGGCTAGGGTTAGGGATGCAGGACCCCTGCAAAGGTAGAAAAATCACAAAAAGAAAAGAAAAAGCTGAGATAGGAATGGGCAGGAGTTGGAGAAGCTTGCAGATAATCAAGTCTGTGAAAGTCAAACTTGCAAGTGTGGAGGGCCAACTGTATCTTCGTTCAAAAGAAAGATGTAGGCTTGTGATATATTAATATAGTATGGCCAGCCCTATACAACTTGTCTTTGTGTCAGTATGATGCAAAATGTTTGCATTGCTAAATCCTTTGATATCCATATTACATCAGCGCAAAAGGCTTAGATTGCTAAATAGGTTCTGTATTGCTGAGCTGGGCGGAGACTGTATTTGTTGTGATAATAGAAGCTGACGTCCTTCTTTGGGCTAAATGCATTGCCATTTATGCTAGAGTTAATGCAATTAGCATTGATTTGGAAGAGGGTAAAAGCTGGAGTAGGCCAAGTTTTAAAAAGGAGGGGAGGGTTTTGCCATTTTAGCCAGGGTTGGAAGGTCAGGCTCCAAGTATTTTTGTCCATTTAGTTCAGTTATTTTCTACACCGGAGTGGGCAAATGTGAAGGGTCCCCTTCCTTCTCTGTCCGTGTGAACGGCAGCATTGTTGGGATTCAAAGGCACCAGAAGTGATGTAGTGTCATTTCCAGCTGCCATTTTGGCTGATTTTTCAGCCATTTTTTTTTTTTTAATTACAGGGGTTTTTCTCTGTTTGAAGGAGTTCTGAGGGTTGGGAGAGTCAACCCACTGTATTTGTGGGCAGTTTGGCTGGTGAAACATCACCTAAAAATTGCCCCCAAAAATTACATTTGGGAGGTTTCAGGGGCCCTATTATGTGGCCAACGGACTGCATTTTGCTCACCCCAGTCTTCACTGATAGGCAGCATCTCTCCAGGATTTCAGGCCAGATTCTCCCTAACCCTTCCTAGAGCCGGCAGGATTTGAACACAGAGCCTTTGGCAATCAAAAGGCTCAGTATTCCAAACAAGCAGGGGCTTTTCCAAAGGCAGGAAAAAGGCAACAGCTAAGCTGCCTTTGCCATCAAGAAGCCAGAGATTTGGGCTAGGTGCTTTGATCGACAGAGGAGTACATTTTGAGCTCCTTCGAGCATGAGGCCTATAGTTTCCAAGCTGTTGGGTTGTGGGCAAGGATGGAAATGCTTTGAGTTGGGGATCCAGTCCAAAGGAGGAGATGGCTTTGCCAGAAAGAGACCAAAATGAAACCCAGGGAAAGTTTCTGTGTGAGGTCCTTCTCGGCTCTGTGGCCTCGGAGAGGAAACCCTAATGACACCGTGGGTGTGGGAGGGCGGCCGTTTTGAAAGCCCATCTCCAGCGATGTCGGCGGTCTCTGGCTGCGTCCGTTGACCACACTCCCTCGCTGGGAGCAAAGCCCCATGAAACTGAGGCCACCCTCTCTCCCCACAAGCCAGAGGAGGCTAGCACACACTGTTAGTTCATCGTGACATTTCTCCATGGAAGAGGAAAAGCGGCTCTTTTCGTGACTTTCGGCTCAAGTCGGTCACAATCTTAAGCGCTCCATAACCCAGTTGCGGAAGTGACCGCTTCCTAAGCTGGCCTTTGGTTCCATTCCCTTGTGTGTCATTCTGTACCTTTTTTTGCTTTGCTTAGTGATCTATTTTCGCTGCTCCCTGGATAGACCACATTTCTGTATTAGACTTCCCAATTTACTATGCATTGGGTACCTTGGTTTGGGCTTCTGACTATTCAGCAGATGTGGCCCACACCTCCAAATACCTTTTTGCAGCATGAGAGCTAGGAGCTCTATTTACTTAGAAAGGAAAGTTAAGGTTCTCAAGAATCTGGAATGGTTGCCAAATAACACATGTTGCGTTCCAATGAAAAAATAATGTACAAAGCCCCGATCCTTACACCGAATGATAAAATCACTGTTCAGGTCAATGACACTGTTGAAATGTACAGTGTTTCCCTGTCTTCCTCACGGAGCTCTGGCTCTCTTTTGTGCAGATACTGCATGAAAAGGATTCCTCGTGATTTTTCAAACAGAGCTGGGTGGGGAACTCCTGCCTCCTTACTGAAGCTTTTCCTGTAGTGGACTTGGGCCATTTCCGCACTGCACTGTTACAGTGCTATTATTCCTCTTTCAACCTCCTATGGAATCCTGGGGTTTGCAGTTTGTGGAGGGGCCTTTAGAATTCCCAGCCAGAGAGCTCTTGGGCCTCAGGAAACTACAAACCCCAGACTTCCATAGGATATTGAAAGTGGAGTAGTAGCACTATAACTGTGTAGTGTGGAAATGCCCTTGGTCTCTGCCACCAACTTAGTATTATTGGTATGAATGAGGTCTCCGGTGGAATAGAAGAGAATCACCCTCTACACTCATGTATAAGTCAGCCTCATGTAGAAGTCACAGGTACGTTTTGGGGCCAAAATTACAGATTTTGATAGGACCCATGGATAAGTTGAGGGTCGTTCTGCAGAGAGGAGAAAGCAGTAGAACCACCTCTGGCTGGTGCTGCCACCATTTCCCCAGACACTTTTCCCACCCTTTTGCCACTCTGCTTATTAAAAGGGATTACTATATTTGCTATAAGACTCGCTTTCCCCCCAACAAAATATTGTTTGAAAATGGAGTGCATCTCATGTGCTGGTGTTCCTTATACGTCAGCAAATAGTATTTGCCAGTCTATAAATGGGGCGCCTCTTATACATGGGTGCATCTTGTACGCCGGCAAATATTCTTGTTTTGATAAAAGTTAAGGTACAATATTACCTTTTATCCAAAAAGTAACCATCCCCTTCTCTGAGTAGAGGGGCAAAAGGTGGAAGCCTAGTCCATCCAAGGAGAACCTAAATGAAAAGGTGGCTCCTTTTTTTGCTAAGAGTTGCATATTCCTGAAGTGGTAGCAGGCATGGAACCCAGCAGAGGTTGCGTGGGTGGGAGCACTTTCCCCAATCCTCCCACGGGGCCCATGTAGAAAACCTCTGAGAAATAGTTTTGTCAAGTGGCTACAGCAGCTATATGGCCATCCAGACATTGTAAGTCAGATCAGATGCCTCCGAAGAAGTAGACTTCTTCCAGATCCTCTGAACATGCCAGCCACAGATGCAGGTGAAACGTCAGGAGAAAATACCAATAGAACACGGCCTCAAAGCCTGGAAAACCCACAACCACCTAAGTAGACTTAAGTCTACAAAAGCTTGTGCTACTGAGTTCATTCTCCCCATTCGTCCCAAAGGCGCTACAAGATCCCTTTGTTTACCGCAGAACGTAAGACTGTGACCCCGAGGAGACCCGAAAGTTACATAAGCCGCCCTGGAATGGGGAGAGAGAGGGAGCAAAAGAGAGAAGCAGAAAGGTTGGGCATGCTGTGCCAACTCTGTTCTTAAAGATGTAGCATTTGGCAACAGATTATTCCTGTAGCTGTCTCTGCTAATGTGCATTTGCTATAAATCACCCAAAGGGTGTGTGTTCCTTGCCCTGGGAAGCTTTTGCTCAAGCCAGGCTTTCCAACCACGTTCTGAACTTTAAACGCCAAGGGGTGTTTTGAATTCTTTAAACTCCCATCTATTTAGCAATGTTGACGGTCCTCAGGTTTTTTTTTTATTCCTTCTTCTTGCAAACCCAACCAGCTCTTCCTTGCCTTGCAAATTGCAATCAAGAAGAAAGAAACCTCTGCCGTGGCTCTTGGCAAAGAAGAAATTAGAAGGGAGCAAACAGGGTAAAGGGGTAATTAGCAGCTCTTGAACGTGGCTTGTAGAAGTGCAGGGCTTGGGGAGATAGCACGCCAGTAGGAAAAGAAAACGGGGCTTCCATTGGTACATATCCCAGGGAGATATCTTTGGTGGGCTACTAGCCCATCTGGGCAAAATCAGGTGACAGAAAACAAAGTTTGCAAAAGCAAGGAAAATGGCACAGGCGGGACATTCATTACTCGAAATGCTTTGGACCAGGGGTGTTTTGAGAGGGACTGCAGAGAATTTCTTGTTGCCATTTTGAGAGGGACTGCAGAGAAAAAACAGGTGTGTTTGTGCTTGCTGTGGGGAGATGCAGCCCTCAGGAGGTCTGCAGAGAGGGGGATCAGCCCTGTCCCCCATGGACTCGCCTCATATAACTATTAGGGTGGTACTTAACCTTCTTCTTGTCTCTGAGACTGGCCAAGAAGAATGAAACCTTGTGTTGGCCTCACTGCAGGCCATATTCTGCCTTTTGGTTGTGCCACAGCAACCTTCCCAAAACCAGGGCCATTTAGATGTGTTGGACTCGAGATTCCAGAATCCCCCACTCAGAGAAGTTGAAGTCCAAATTCATCCAAAGGGCATTGGCTTGGGCAAAGCTGTGCTCTGTTGCGACAGAATGCGGAAACTGTGTTGTTGTTGTTTTTGATTTTTTCCCCCTCTGTGTAGCTGGTGCTTGGCCAAAACAAAACAAAATCTCAGTCCCCAATCTTCAAAATCTAAACAGAATCATGCAGGCACTACCTTTGGCAGAAAATGCCACTTGAAAAACAGGCTAATCCTACAGATTTGCTCCCATTTTCTTTGTTTATACAGCAAAACTCCTTGATGAATAAAATCTGGCAAAAGACTGTCAACATCCGCTTTAAGAGGCGGCCGTTCGGGTTCAGCGTTTCAGAGTTGTTATTAAAAACATTTCAACCATTTTTCTGTCTCTCTCTCTAATATTGAAGCATAGCAAAGAGTTCAGACCAGAGTTGGGCAGAAGACACAGTGGAACGTACTGATAAATCTTTGGGTGAGACTGGCCAGGATTTCTTAACAACAGGAACAATGGAAAGGCTTAAGGGAATTTGGCTGTGCAATGTCTGGTCAGCTTCAGTGTATGGCCGTTCTATGAGTGAGAGACATCTTTGAGTGCTGGTCATCGGCTGACCTGCTCAGGTCTTAGAAGGTCAGGTAACTGAGCTGTGGCTTCCTCGATTGTCCCACCACCCTCACAGGTACGCGTGGTGGGAATACAGGAGACAGGGCCTTCCCAGTGGTCGCTCCCAGGCTCTGGAACTCTCTTTCCAGAGAAGTTAGACAGGTGCCATCTTGCTATTTCTCTGCAAGCAGGTGAAGACTTGGTGGCGCAGTGGTTAAATGCCAGTACTGCAAGTCACAAACCACAAGGTTGTGAGTTCGATCCTACCTGGCTCCAAGGTTGACTCAGCCTGCCATCCTTTCGCAGGTCGGTAAAATGAGTACCCAGCTTGTTGGGGGCATGTATAGAAATGTTTTGAAATACATGCTAAGTTGTTCGCCGCCTCGATCCATATAGAGAGGCGGATACAAATAAATAATAATTAAAAAAAGACTTATTCCGGCAGGCCTTTGTAGGCTGATTGCTCAAGGGAACTGGGCCTTTCAGTGTGTGCTGTAGTCTCCATCTGTGCTTTATTTGTTGTTTCTAATAGCTATGTTTCAAACTTGTTTTAATTTTATGGATTGTTTCCTTGTGCCTTCGAGTCGTTTCTGACTTACGGTAATCCTAAGGCAAACCCATCACAAGGTTTTCTGAGGTTGAGAGTGTGTGAAACGCCCAAGCTCACCCAAGGGTTTCCATGGCCAAGAAGGGAACTGGACCCTGGTCTTTGCATCTAGAGTTAATCAGTAATTCTGCCTCCTGAGGCTCCAGCATTTCCAAATGTGTCCAAGGATCGCCTCCGGTGAAGGACGGAGGAGCTCGAGGCAGTCCTGCCCGACGGCACGTTCTTGGGCTGACACACAGCAGCACCTGCCTGTGTGCCATTTTAACAAGGCTCTGCTTCTCGCTGATCAAATTAAGATTTCCAAGGAGCTACACGTCTCAGACGGGAGAACCGAGAGTGCTGTTAGGCTAATTAACTTGTGTAATAGAACCAATTGATAAAGAGGCAATTCATAACTCCAGGAATGGGAAGTTTGCCGAGTTTGGTTGGAATGAGGGAAGAGGAAGAAGAAAATCACTTAAAAGCCACGTATGCAACTTCTCGTTAATTTCTATTGCCCTCTTTCCCTTCCCATGGAAGGAGACACTGTAGATCTGAAGAATGTTGTATTTCTCTTCTCTGGCAAATATTCTCAGTGGCCACATGTACAAAAAACGATTAGCCCCGTTTCTGCAGAATCCACTGGGTTTATCCCTGTAGTATGACTATTCCTATGGCCAAGGTCTTGGGGCTTCTGGAGAGACAGACGTGGGGGGTATAAAATGGGGCCCCAAGAGCTGCATGTGGCTGCACTTTTACTACCAGAAAGAAAATAAACTGAAAATGGTTGAACATGTAGTTCAAACTCCCAGAACCTGGTTTATTCTTCCCCAAATAACAGAGGTTCTGTCACAGGATAGGGAAGGCTGTTCGAGGCAAATGTAGCCTCCAATATTTCACAGATGAAAACTTGGCCATGTGTGGCCGAGCAACATCGGAGTGCGGTCAAGATGGCATAGTCTGCTAATGAGGAAAGAAAGCAAAAGCTAAGAGAGGCTGAAGTTTGCTTTTGCCCAAGCCTACTGGAAGGGGAAGATCCTTTCCCCCCATCTCTCCTCTCCCCTCTGCTGTGTTATGTGAGTGCAAACCACCCTTGCACTTTGATCTTGGTTTGCAACAGTTGAGGTGAGCGGAGAAGTTCAGGGGTGAGCTGAGAACGAAGGGAAGAAATGGCAAGAGGAGAAAGAAAGCCAATTTTAAAATTAACTAGAAAAGTGTGGGGACTGATGCTTAATCAGGACTGTCCCTTCCAAATCACGATGGGAGGCATGGTTTAGATCTTCATGTAATTGGCATGTTTTTATCTTGGGTTCATTCTTATTTAGAAAGAGTTCCCTGCCAGGAGCCTCTGTAGCTTGAGAAAGAATTCAAGGTAGGGTTGTTGTTATTGTTGTCAATTTCGACTTATGATGACTCCATGGATGAGAGACTTCGAAGTTGCCCTGTCCTCCACGGCCTCGCTCAGATCTTGCAGATTCAGGGCAGCCGCGTCTTCCTTGATTGCATCTGTCCATCTATATTGTGGTCTTCCTCTTTTCTACTCTTCTGCTTGTCTTTCCTCAGTGAGTCAGGTCTTCTCGGCTATTTCCGCACCAGCCGGCCCCTCCCGAAACTGCAAAACCCAGGATTCCAGAGGATGTTGAAAGTGGAATCATTGCGCTATAACAGGCTAGTGCGGAAATGGCCATCATCTTGGCTCGTAGGGAGAGTTCAGGCTTAATTTGCTCCAGGACCCGTTCCTTTGTCTCTTTTGCAGTCCAGGTTATCTGCAGGACTCTTCTCCAGCACCATATTTTGAATGAGTTTATTCTCTTCCTATCAGCTTTCTTCACTGTCCAGCTTTGCATAATAATTGGCTTACCTCTGGGTAACTGAGTAGGGGATTACAGAAAGGCCTGCAAACTTTCTTGTGCAATCTGCTCTGTGCATTGTAAAGAAGACCTTGCCTAGGATCTAGATGTCCTTTAAGCGGACCTGTGCTCCATATTCCAGAACTAAGAGCTTGCTAATCCCAAGAGGAAATACCTGTCAGGAGCCTCTATATCTTGCAAAAGGCTGGGCAGCCGTGTGTGTTTGTCGCTTCCCTGGCCTTCCCCACCCCACCCCCTCAGCCTCTAAAATTAGTGACCTGGAAACCTTTCCTGCTCCCCGGCCCTCCCTCCTCCTCCTCCGGCCGGCCGGCCGCAGTCAGTGCGTCTGCTATTCGGGATTGCTTGGCCGGGAGCCAAAGGTCAGGGACAAGAATAACAGGCGATCTGTTTGTGCGCAGCTTTCCTGTGTCGCCCCGTCACAGAATGTATAATGTTATGCTATAAATACCGTTCAACCCACAGCCCACGCTGTGTGGACGGCCCAACCTTGCTGTTTTGGAGAGAGCTTTTCCGACGTGGCCAAACCGGGCCCTTTTATCTTTTTTTAGACCCGGCTCCTGTCCCCGTCACCTTTTGCTTTGGGGCTCCTGGCCCTGGAAAAGGGAGACATGAGGCTCCTCTCCCCACCTCCGCCCTGCCGTTTTTGTTAAAAGGTGCACACCTTGGGAAACACCCAGGGTTGTCGGTTCAAGGTTTGTTCCAGGCCCTGGGGTTTCTTAGCCAAAAAGCTGAGACCTCGGGATGGTCCCAGGCGAGGTCTTTAGGCGTTAGGCAGTAAGGAACGACCACAATTGCTCACAGCCGATCATTTAGAAACACAGAGAAGATGTATTTTTTTTAAAATGGTTATATTAAGAAGGGTTTTTTTTAAACAATAAATAGTTACAGAGATTAGAGGAAAAGAAAGAAAACAGAGGAGACTGAAAAACAATATGGTAAGAATTAAAAACTGCAGAGCAACAACAAAAAATGGAAAGGAAAGAAGAAAACAATAACGTCTGACCTTCCTTTCAGCAGTTCCGTACTTATATAGTCCTTTAGACCTCTCTTTCCAAAACTATAACATGTCCCTTTTATTGATAGTCTGCTTTTTTTTTTTAGAAATACTTTTATTAACATATTGATATATTGTAAAGCAAGATATAGGGAAGACAACCCTAACCGCAAGACTAAACTGCCATACTAGACAAGCGGACTATAAACTCACAAAGTAAACTAAACCATGACCTAAAAAGAATATAAATCTGACTTCCGACTCCTCATTAAAAAGGCTGCTGTTTTTACTACAGTATATTGCCTCCAAAGGTCATATTTATGTCTATAGTAAGGTTAAGAAAAGGCAAAGAGAACTTCTCTCTTAATATAATGATGTATAGCATTAATATTCCTCAATTGAAAGAAAACTTAAAAGCCAATGCATTCCAGAGAAGGCACCACTGAATGTCCTTGCAGCATGGCTTTTTACACATGTATGCCATGCAGAATTATTCTGTGTGCAGCGCTGGCAACTCGTGCAGGCAGTGGATAAATGCGAAACATAAATATTGCATGCCCCTGTTCACGCAGGCCTCCTCTCCCATGCTGTTGTAAAAAAGCTGCATGCCTGGGAGAATGGGCAGGGAGCCCAAGAATTTGGGGGAGTGTGCAATGAAGCCTGATGTGATATCATTCATGTAGGATTTCACCCATCCGCACAGCCTTTGATGTCCCCAAAAGCTACCACCTGACAGGGAACAGCCATCGTAAATCTGAATTTATTTTTTTCTTCCAAAGGAGAGGAGGAGACGCAGGAGAAGCCTTGTGGGCGATGTGTGATTTACCTCCTCTGAGCTGTATTCAGCCTACTTTTAAGTGTGGATTAGGCTATTGCAAAACAAATAGCAACCAAAAGAAAGAGAGAGAGGAGTGACAGAAGAGCACTATGCATGTTCTGCACTGCTGTGACTTTGTTTCCAAATTTCAAATATCCTGCAGTTACCTTGTATAACAGGCCTCTTTGGGTACTTTCAGCAAGCCAGTGTGTCATTCTCAGAGGCTTAAGTGTCATGCGCAGGTGTGTGTGGGGAGGGAGGGCAAGCATGCACTGGAATCCCTGCAAGGGATTTGTGAACAATATTTGTGCGCAAGTCAACGCTTCTGGAAGTTCCATTGACTCAGTGGGTCTACTCTTGTTGGGCTTGGGCCTGAATCATTCCATCCTCTGGGTGTTGTCGGAATACTGTTCCTATCATTCTGTGTGCTTGGCTGTGCTGGCTAGGCCTGCTGGGTGTTGTAGTCCAAGAGCCTCTGGAAGGATGAGTGATTCCCACCCCTGCTTTGAAAGCGTTCCGCACAGTATTCCAAGACATGAACAGTAAGTTAAGATCCCTTTTGGAATCATTGCATAACAAGCAATACCGGCTCCTGCAATTTCCTTGGCGAACGATGAAGGATCAGCAACAGTCAAAATGTTCTTGACTCTAGGCCAAGAATTAATCTTGTGTGTCTTAACACACACACACACACACACACACACACACACACACGGGGTCTAATTTCTAAAGTTTTGCATAAACAATGGATGCTGTGATCACTGGGTGGGAGGTAAGGGGAGTGGGAAGAGACTATTGGGGGGAAACAGGTTTTTTAAAACATGCCAAATGAAGCGAGGTGGGGAGACGCCCCACGAGGAACCTGCAAGGGAGGTGGAAGGGCAGAGGCACCTTATCCTGGGTCCAGAGTGTGTCTATTCCAGGCTTGCGTTTTGTTTTTAAGGGAAAATGGAGCGTGATCTCCAAGGAAAACAAGCTGGAACGTAGCAAGTAAATAAACGTGAGGCAACCTTCCATAAAACACCAGGCCTGTTTTGGATGGCACCCATTCTAAGGAATGAGACAGAAAGCAACAGTGTTTGTGTGTAGAGTGCATTCAGAGAGGCAGTGTGGGTTAGTGGCTAATGCAGAGCGGTGCAGATCTCCTGGTGTCGTTGGACTGCAGCTCTCATCATCCCTTGCCACTGGCTGGGGCTGATGGGAGTTGGAGTCTGGAGGGCTGCCAGATCCCAAGCTCTGACTTACAGTTTGCATTGGGGCTTCTGCTGAACCATAGAACTCACTGGGTGGCCGGTGGCCAGCTCCCCATTTCCAGCCTGACTTACCTCGCAGGGTCATTGTGTGGGGGAAAGGAGGAGCATCACATTGCCACCTTGATAAGTGATTTTCCTTTGCCATTTGGATCCAGAATTAATGGATAGCCTTGAGCCAAATCCAAAAAGTGTGGTCGCTATTTAGTTACTAAAATATTTTTTGTTGTTGTTGCAAGATCAGAACATATTGTGCTCCTTTGTTTTATTTATATTCTACATTTAACTGGAGTTAAGGGAGTTAAGAATGGGTTTGGTTACAGGGATCTTGCTGACCTGAGATTCAGAGAGAGATGAAAGTGGTTTTAAAAAACAGCATTTTTAAAAAAGCACTCCAGATACATTTACACCCCTTGCTATCCTGGAATTAGTTAGTGAAGCTTCCGATCTGAATCTCTTTTCTTGGTTCGTTGATTTGTGTCTCCACTGGGTGTCCATTTGGACACACAACTCTTCCTTTTAAAAATGGCTTGCTGGGCAGAGATATCACCGAGTTCTCTGCATAAGGAAATAGATATGCAGGTTGTTCGTTGTTGTGTGCTTTCAATTAGTTTCCAACTTATGGTGACCCTAAGGCTATCACAGGGTTTTCTGGGGCTGAGAGTATGTGACACTCCCAAGGTCACCCAGCAGATTTCCATGGCTGAGCAGGGAATCGAACCCTGCTCTCCAGGGTGATAGTCCTATGTTCAAACTGGCTTTCATGCAAGGTATACAGGGACTTATTTGAAAAGCTGGGAATTTCAACAAAGTTTTCCTCATGCCTGACTGATCTTTGTCTGGTCTGAAAGCTAAGGAGGGGCAAATTTTGCAGCTTCCTCTTGGAGGCTAAATTGGTACACAGAGTTCTTTGTGGGTGTTCTGTTTGGAAAAGGAGTAAAGTTTTGTCCTGCATACTTTACGTACAAAAGGTCCCAGGTTCAATTCCTAGCATGTCCAGGCAGGGATAGGTAAGCAAACACAACTAAGTGTCTTTTAGGAATGATTCATTCTTCCAGGGTTCTTCCTTTATGTAAAATACAAGATCTCAGCTTGAACCAAAGTCTGCTTTAACAAAGAAGCAGTGCACGTTCCCTCTGTTTTTGGAAAGATAAAATTCAGAATTTAATTGGATGCATATATTTGTCTGGCTTACATCCTGCCTTTCTTGTAAGACTGGGGTACAATCCAACAATGAAAACAGTTGGCCCTCCACATTTGAAAGGTTTCACTTTCATGGATTTGATTATTTGTAAGTTTCTCCAAGCCTTGCCTCCTTAGCACCTCTTTTCCGGAGCAACCTTTCCCTCCCCGCGGCTCCGATCGGGCTGCACAGCCCTTTAAAAACCCGCCTCGGGTTCTCCTCCACCACCAGCCACTGCCTGGCCAGCTGAGAATACTGTTCTATTCCAAATTATACAAAGAGAGGAAAAAGAGAGAGAAAGAATGGTGAACAGCCACCCTTTTATCAAATGGCAGGATAGGCTAACATTGCAGCGGCAGCCATTGGTTGATGGGGGGGTTAGCTAAAGGGGAGCAAAATGAGAGGACTGTCCTCCTCTCCAGATAAGAATTCTGTGCCCCATTGAAATGTTCCTTCGGTCTCTAAATTTCTAGTGAAAGCCTCAGCATTGCATTTAGAGAAAATCACCTCCTGCTGACCTTCTCGTCGGAAGCTTACTTCTCCAAAACCTCTCCCAGGGGCTGTTTGGCATACATTTCGCCCTCTTCATCCTAATAGATTTCCCAGTGAGCTGCTCACTCCTGGTTGCCCTGTTCAAATGGGGCTGATGGGACCGACAGTCCCCCGAGAGGACGGATCGGGCCTCCTTGTAGCTTCTTCTTCCTGCCTCATTCTCTGTTGTTGTCACAATGGGGGGGGGCTCCGAGGCCTCCTCTCCTCCGTCTGTGTACATTAGTCAGGAGCTTAATTGGGCTACAAAAAGCTACTGAGGTCTGGAGTCAGGCTATGTTAGTAAAGGCCCTTAAAACAAGTTGCTAATTAGCATGAACAATGTCAGTTC
Organism: Ctenosaura bakeri; assembly: GCA_948474755.1. Classification (NCBI taxonomy): domain Eukaryota; kingdom Metazoa; phylum Chordata; class Lepidosauria; order Squamata; family Iguanidae; genus Ctenosaura; species Ctenosaura bakeri. Next base: position 205,106 of record CAOLHI010002334.1, read on the forward strand.
CCTTTGCAGCGCTGGCCAAGGAGATGCCTGCCGGGAGGTGTGTTTTACAACCTCCGGAGAGGCAGCAGAGCTCCCAGGAAAAGCATCTAATCATTTGAGATCAGTGTGTTTTCTCTCCCCCACCAAAGAGAGGGTGAACCTGACCCTTCCGTTGTGGCTTAGCTTTGGTTTGGTTTACACAGTCCTACAAAAGGAAGGAAAAGTCCTGCCTCGCAAAACCTGTCCAAGGTAACCCGCACAAGGAGTCAGGAAATAAAGGCAACAAATCACTCTGTGTGTGCGTGTGTGTGCGTGCACTTTTGAGTTGCCTTCCTATGGTGACCCCCTAAAATTTGATGACTCACTTTCAGCTAAACAAAGGCCAATGCTGTTGTCTTTTTCACCATCCAAGAGTAAAGTTCTTTTTATCTTCCACTTCTTCCCACGTTCTTTTATTCAGGTGCTTTAGTTTAATGCAGTTTTATGCAAGCTGCTGAAAGCTACAAGAAGCAAACATGACGTGTATAGATTTCAAGAGAAAGGACCCTTCAAACAGGACTCATTTTTTTCATTGGTGGAGCTGTTGTCTCTCCGTTCTCCAAAGGCAGCAAACATGGGGAGCCCACTTCCACTTTATCCTCACACTAATTCCAGTGACAAGCAATGATTTCCATGTCAGTGGGGTGGGAAATCCACTCCAAGTTTTATTTCTAGAGGGAACTATCCGAGGTGCTGAAATGGACCAAGGTTTAGCCCCATAGATAGTGGCCTTAACGTTTGGACTAAAACCCATAAATGCTCGTATGCTATCACTGTGTTGTGCTGGAGTTTGGAAAAGTTACTTCTTTGGACTACAGTTTCCTGAATCGTTGAATAAGCTTGGACTCCAGAGAGATAGTGATGCTCTCTGAGTCAGCTCATGATCTTTAGGCTTACAAGTCAATTTCACAGCCTAACTTCTGTACTGCACACTTTCTCATGCCTTCCCCATCCTTTCACTTTCTGGGTCCGTTGGGCTAAAACTCCCATGACCAATAGCCTCACTGGCTGGGGAACAATTGAGACCTGTTTTTCCGCACAGGCGGAGGGGATTATGCAAGGGAGTGAACCTTGTTTCCCCAAAACTAGCCGCAGCGCCTCGCAAAACTTCATTAAAGTTTGAACTAAAACCCAGAATGGATTCACTGCTTCCTCCCTGTCCCCTTTAGCAGGGCTCTTTAATTTCTTTGCTTGTCTGTCTGTTGTCCATGGTAGTGACCTGAGCGATCTCCAAATGCAGTCACTTTCCCCTTCCCTGGCAGTAGATGCAGGGGCGTTGGTCTGTGAGCAGAGGATGAGCAAAGAGGGCTGGGCCTGCCAAAGGAAGCCCTTTCTCCCCCAGTATCCCCAGTCCTGCTTTGTATCTGTCAATGCAAGTTTCCCGGCGTTTATGCTGCCCCAGCCGGCATCCTTCCTGACCAAGGGACGGCACAGGCCATCTCTCTCCTGCCAACCATGTCTTGACTTCGCACACAAGGGAGAACCACATCTTTAGGTTTTATATACTTCCATGTTTAGTTTCCTATGCTGTCATGCTAGCTGGGGGCAAGGCATTCTGGGAAATGTAGTCCAGCAAAGTCATCATTCCAAACTCTGCTTTCCCGTAAGCAGCTAAATTGGGTGTGCAAAACAAGCCAACACCTGCTTAATCCTTTATTGTTTGTATCTACTGGCAGGATTTTGTTCTCTTTGATGCCTCAGTTAGCCCAGAATGTTGACTTATATTCCAAAGCCAAACTCACATTTCCCTCTATGGCTTTTGCTTTTGGCTTTGATTACTCCACAGAGTTAAAAAAAAAAAACACCTCTAAACAGGAATGATAAGCAAACTGAACAGTGATAAAGAGGCCTTGCTTTTAAAGAGAGGAGATTTCTTACACACACACACATGCAGACACACAATTTCGGGGGGGGATTACAACTAACTCCCAGATCAGGGATCTGGCAGTCAGAATGTTATTTTAAAAGCTCCAAACCACTGTTTTCCTCTGTGTAGCCAAATGGAATTATTGCTTCCTTGCTGTGTGGGTGGTAGGGAAGGCAAGGGCAATGTGTGGCTTTTTGAAAACATCACTTTCCTTTTGTCTGTGGTCCAAAGTATATTTGTGGAGCAAAGGAAAAGAAATGGGTGGCAGCGGAGGCCACAGTTGAAGGAGAGAAAGGGCACTTTCATGGGCTCCCCTCCCTCTGCCATGACGAAACCTTGCTCCCTTAATAGTGGTTGACCAAGGCAGGCGGCTCTCCTTTTGAGCCATGTTTCTGAACATGGGTTGCCACCCTCACGCTGATGGGATGCATACTTTAAGTACCGCATAGACAACAGTCGCTGGGAGTGAACCATTATTATCCAGTTGCAGTGCCGTCTGGTGGCTTCTATCTCAATGTTGCCATGAATTCACTCCTTGGCCATTTCCGCACCTTACGCGTTCCTGACAATGGTCCATCACAATCCCATCAACATCTTTGCCAGAATGAGGGTGTGATGGGAACGCTTTGGGTCTGGAAGCCATGCCCTACTAGGACCAGCTTAGGGAGCTGGGGATGTTTAGTCTGCAGAAGAGAAGGTTAAGACGGGATATGATAGCCATATTTGAAGGGATGTCATGTTGAGGAGGGAATGCGCTTGTTTTCCGCTGCTCCAGAGACTAGGACAAGGAGCAATGGATTCAAGGTACAGGAAAAGAGATTCCACCTGAACCTCAGGAAGAACTTCCTGATGGTCAGAGCTATGGGGCAATGGAATCTGCTGCTTCCATGGAGTGTGGTGGAGTCTCCTCCTTCTTTGGAGGTTTTTAAGCAGCGGCTGGATGGCCATCTGTTGGGAATGCTTTGGTGGGTGTTCCTGCATGGCAGGGGGTTGGACTGGATGGCCCCTGGAGTCTCTTCCAACGCTATGATTTTGTGATTCCCTTTTCCTTGATTTAGCTAGACTGGAACTACTGGGTTTGTGAAGGAAGTCTCTTGATATCCCTGCTGCCGGTGGCTTCGTGACTGAGGCTGAATCGCTTCCATACCTCTGGAACTCTCCTCAGCCGTCCAGGCAGTATTTGGCTTCCCAAAGTCCCCTTGTATGGCTGTTTGAATCCCTTTTTGCACCAATAAGAGAGGAAAGTCAATTAATTAAACTAATGAGCGGCTTAGCCGTGCTTTGGAGGGTTGTCTTTTCATAGGCTCTCTCCTCTGCTTTCTGTTTACCTTTTCTTTGCCCTGAGGCTCTCCTCCGAAATGGGGAACTCTAATTAGTGTTTGCTTGGGCTGCCTTTGTGGAAAAAAAATTGCCTGGGCACTGCTAAGGAATGGAATCCGAGTGCTGTTCAAGGCTGCTTATGACTAGAGGGGGATGATTGTGATGATATTGCTCCTCATACTCCCCCCCACACACAATTGGGGTCCTGAGGACCTCAGAAACAGCTTGGGGGGCTGCAAGCGGCCCCTGGGTTGCACCCACCCACCCACACACACACACCAGTTTACAGTTCCCTTCTGGGGCAAAAACATGGAGAATTTCATGCTTTCCCATGTTCTTGGGCTGAGCCCTGACAATAAGAGGCAGTAATAGCCAAAAGCTGATCATTAAGAAAATGAAAAGGATGCCCAGAAATGGTCTGCAGAACTTTGAAGTGGACAATGAAGACATCAAAATAGTCAAGGGTTTTCTGTGTCTCAGTTCATCCATAAATGGAAATTGAGGTTGTAGACAAGAAACGAAAAAAAGATTAGGGTTTGGAAGGGCAGCTGTGAAGGAATGAGCTGAGATCCTCACCTGTAAAGATGTATTTCTTGTTGTTGTGTGCCTTCAAGTTGTTCCCGACCTTTGATGATCTCATGTGCTTTTCTGGGGCTGAGAGTGTGTGATGAGCCCAAGGGGGAAATTGGTTTATTTCCATGGCCAAGTGGAGAATCAAACCCTGGTCTCCAGGGTTGTAGTCCAATGTTCAAACCACTGTACCGTGTTGGCTTTCATCAGATTACCTACCACCTCCCTATTATGCATGCTTACCTGATATTAAATCTATATTAAATCCAGTGAGTCTTGCCACTGAGAAGACGTGGGCCATTTCCACACTGGACTAATATAGTGCTATTATTCCACTTTCCCCCTCCTATGGAATCCTGGGATTTGCAGTTTAGGGAGGGGCCTTTGAGGCCCCTCCCTAAACTGCAAATCCCAGGATTCCATAGGAGGTTGAAAGTGGAATGATAGCACTATATTAGTCTAGTGCGGAAATGGTATAGGATTGTACTATAAGTATTGCGAAGCAGTTTTGTATGCTATGAGGAACAGACTTGTTACTAGGATTTAGCTCCTTGCCTTATTAATTAAACACTTTTAAGTTACTAACTGTGAAGGTCTTTCCGGCACTCCCTGCTTCTAATCATTAACATTCGACCCAATCGGCTTTAATAAAACCAAGCAGATTAGATGCAGTACATTCTCTCCTTGCACCCCCTTCCCCAAATTTAATATCCAGGAATTCTTGGCTCTGGTTGATGATTAAGAGGTAGCGGTCGTTTATTTGTATTGGGTGACTTTTTTGGAATGAGCAATAGGTATTCAGCGCCCCCCCCCAACGCACATACACAAATGGGTGCATGGTAAAAGCTGGTGAGCAAAAGACTGAGAGATTTACTTTTCCTGCTAAATAATTCTGTCTAAACCCTCTTTGAGCAAATGTTCCCACTGGAGACAAAAGGACCCATTCTCCCTAGACATTGCACACCAAGAATGGAGAGCCAAATTTGTTTCTTTCTTTTTCAAGTTCATATTTACTCATTTTAATACAAACATACACGCAAGCTAATCTACAACTGCAGGGGGAAAAAAGGAACAGAAATAAAAGAGACAAACTATACATGAAAGATATACATGTATAAGTAAAACTAAATTAAACTGAAGTAAGATGTAATGGTGAAAACTAGATAGTGAAAGTCTAAAATATTAATCTATTGCCATAGACACATCCTGAATACACTTCCTAAAGCTTTCCACACTGCACAATTACATCATTTTGATACCACTTTAATTGCTCTGGCCCCATCTTGTGGAATTCTGGTATTTGTAGTTTCATGGGATACTCAGAATTGTCTGTAATGGTGCAGGTCAAGGAAATGCCAGACTGGGAGAGTTCTAAGTGCATCACCAAATTACAGATCCCAAGAGTCTCTAAAATGAAGCCATGGCAGTTAAAGCGGTATCAAGCTGCTACAACCAGGCTGATTGATAAAGCTCTGTAAGCTCAGGTCCAGATTATTTGAAGGGCTTTATTTTGCTGTGTAAACCTGCTTGTGTTTTGAGATCTCCTGGGGAGGTCCTCTCTGTCCCACTGGGTACATTTGGTGAAGGGTCTTTGCAGTGGCTTCCCCCAGGCTCTGCAATTCTCATCCCAAAGAGGTTGTGTGGACACTTTCCTCATTGTCTTTTGTGGGCATGTGAAGACCTTTTTATTCCATCAGGTCTTTGAAATTTTTTCCAAACATCACACCTTGTGATGGTTAGATCCGGCAAATGTGATCTCAGTGGCTTCCCTGTTCAGGCCCCTCCCTAAACTGCAAACCCCAAGATTCCATAGGAGGTTGAAACTGGAATAATAGCACTATAGCAGTCTAGTGCGGAAAAGTTGCAAGGGTTGTAGTCAAACAATATCAGGAGGGCTACATTATCCACACATGCACACACACACACACACACTTTAGGAACACGGCGCTCAGAGTCTGTTTCCCTTGAGGCTTGCATGCTCTGTGATGTTACACAACAGCCAGAGATATCAACGTGGCTGAATTAACAGTCTGACTGGCCCAGAGGTGCGGAGCGTTTGGCGCAAAGCGTGGGTTCAGTTTGTGGCATGCCTCTTCTGGTCTGGTCTGTGTTGTATGAAAGCTCCCAGTGTTTGTTTACATTCGTTGCTGGAAGGTGATGGGAGGTAACGGGGATCCAACCACGGTGCTCCAGGTACGGCGAAACACGATCTGGAAAAGATGAGGATGATGCTGACCTGGCAGCCACGGTGTCCCCGGAACACCCTGGGATGGTTAGAATCAGCCGATGTGATCTCAGTCGCTTCCGTGTTGTGCCTTGTGGCTGCTTAATGAGGCTCTGCCATGAATGGAAAGGGTGATGGTGGTGTTATTTTGTCAGTTTCCTTGGCATTGCTTGGGATGTATTTTGGAAGGAGCATTCAAGTGGTATCTAGGAGATTCAAAATGTTTTTGTTTATCTTTTTGCAATCCTGACCTGAGCGTATGGGTAGTTTTGAATAAAAGTTTTACTGAAAAGAGGTGAACATCTCTTCTGTTTTTATGGTGTAGGAACTTCTCCCTGGTCAGTTCTCTCTGCCCCTGATGCCAAATGTTCTCTTAAAGAACTGATGCCAGGAGCACATCTGCTTCTTAAACTGAGGTATACCTGTGCTTGCAGGAAGTTTTCTTGACAGAGCATCTAGAAATGGCATTTCTCATACAGATAGTAAGGTCAAAGAAGTACAGTCTTAGGCTAACAAGCCCCAGAATCCATTGTCTTGGTAGATCAGACGCTCTCCTGGACGTGCTCTGATTTTCTTCCTTCTCCATCCAACAGGTTATTATTCTGGGGCAAGGTAAGGTATGTCCCCAAATCATGGCCCGTTTCTTTTCTCTGTCTCTTCTCCAGCCGGTGAAATGGCTCTCTCTTGCTGGTGTCTGCAGCTGAACATCCCCCAGCAAAGTAGTTCAAATCCGGACTGAGCTCCTGTTGCGTTGCTAAGCCAAGCTGCAGCGAGCATAAGCGGTCCTTGGCAATTGAAACCCATTAGGGAAGGCATTTCTCATTTGCAAGGATTGGTCTCTGTTGATATAAGGCTATGTAAACTTTCGGCAGAATGCAGAGGCAATTTCTAAGCAGAGAAGGGTGGAATTTGAGATTATAGGAGCACAGAGTTGCTGCCAAAAATGGCATCCTTGGAGAATCATAGAATCTTAGTGCTGGAAGGGGCTGGAAGGGGCGTTCTCGTTTAGTCCCCTTACGTGCAGGAATACACAGCTCAAGCAACTTCAGAAAGATACCAATCCAACTTCTGTTTAAAAAACTCCAAAAATGGAGAATCCACCAATCCCTAAACCATCCCATTCTGCTGTCAAACAGTGGTCAATCTCACCATCTGAGCCAGGTTGCTTGGAAAGTCTTGGGACTACCCAGTCTGGCATGATCCCTGGTGGCGCAGTGGTTAAATGCCGGTACTGCAGCCACAAGGTTATGAGTTCAATCCTGCAGGGCTCCAGGTTGACTCAGCCTTCCAGCCTTCCATAGGTTGATAAAATGAGTACCCAGCTTGTTGGAGGCAATTAGTTAAACGCACTGGAAACCACTTAGGGAGCACTTTGTACTGATAAGTGGTATAGAAATGTAACTGCTATTGCTGTTGCTATACTGTCTTTGGAAAATGCTGGAGTCCTTGAGAGGAGGGCAGCTGGGGGCTGGGGGCTTCTTGAGTACCCTGCCCTATCCCCCAGGAGCCATGAAGCCATTGGGGTGGATGGGAGGAGCAGTCAGGGAACCTCCAAAGTATGAAGCTGGGCTTCTCCAGACAGTACAAATGTGCCAGGCAGTGGTTGAAGGTTTTCAGTATTTGTTGCTGTATGTTCTTGATTTTTTAACAAAAGAAAATATTCAAACATGTCTGTTGTTGAGGATGATTCTCTGGCAGTTTTCACCAGTTGCAACATTTTCGTCAGCTGCAACATTTTATTTCCACCCTTGAGTGAATTCCCTCTTAATTCCGAGACATGTTGGAACCAAAAAAGTGTCCTCTTTTTCTGCTCCTTTCTGTTCTTAATTTCTTTTTATTGTTACAGTGCTGTAGTTCGTAAATACAATGGCCTGTTTGTGTTATAACATTGTCACTCTTAGGTATTTTCCAAAAAAATCAGAAAGGAGAAAATTTGCCCTATAAATCATTGGACCAACCCAGAAAGCATGCCTTGATTTTTGAAAACCTTTCGCAAGAGTCCTGCTGCTGATCCAAGAAATCACTACAAACAGCCCCGCAAAAGTAATGGACACAGGGGTGAGAACAACTGGCAAAACCAAGGAGGTAACACTTCCTTAGTCCAATCTGGAAAGGCCTTTCATTTCTTCACAATATACTAAGTTGGGGCAGGGGGCCTTTTTGCCATGTTTTAGCCCCACTGGGATCATCTTAGGTTCCAGAGAGGCCTTTCGGTAGCAACAGGATGTAAGCAGACATCAGTTACTATTTCAAAAAAGGCCTTTCCTGGGCTTAATTGTCTCTTAGGGCTCAGAAAGATTACAACTCCCATAATAATTTACTGGTTGGGGTGTTCTGGGGCATTTTTGTTCCAAAAAAGCACCTTTTCCAAGTCTAAAGTCTAAGGGAGAAACTGCTGCCCATGCTGGCTAAGGGATTCTGATACAAGCAGGGCAAAACTAATAGTGACAATGATGGTAATAAGAATAATACTAGTAGCGGTGGTCCTAGCTGGACCAAGAGCCTGACTCCAAACGTTCCTTTGCTTTCGTAGCCTCCTTTCTTTCCATCTCCATCTTGGGCTGGACTCCTGGAAGAGGCGTGCACCTCTTGCAGCCTCAAGGTCCTCTGTTCACAGAAATGTCCCCTATTACAGTGAAACCAGGTGGAGGCAGGGAGATGCATTAGCACCCTCTGGAGCAGGTATGAATCCCATGGAAACCAATATTTACTGTTACCTTTCTTGCTTGGCTGCCCAGATCATTCCTCCCGTTTCCTCGCCCATCTGTTCTCCCTGCACCTTTCCACATTTCCCTCTGTTCTGCCTCCTGCATCAGACAACAGCCCTCCGCTGCTGTTTGCTCTCCGGCTCTCATCCTTTCCTTTCTCTCCCCCTCCCCAGCCATCCAGCAAAATCCCTGCCAAACCGTCCTCATTATCAGCAGCGCCTGAAATGACTCCCACATGACAAAGAGCTGATTCGTGGGTGTCTCTGCCTTCAGAAATGGCACAGCTGCCGCCTCCATCAGAAAACATTGGCCAAATTCCTACGTCAAGGGGACGGACCATCATTACGCACCCATAATGTGACCATTGTGCATTTGTCTGAATTGCAAACCTGTGCAACTGAAGGGGTGAACCAACATGAGATGTATAATTACTGTAAGCATTGCCCATCTGCATATGGCAGCACGTGCACAAATGTGCTTCCACAGCCTTCAGCTGAATGCAGATTTCCACACTGGACCACATTCCGAGTGTAAGAGAGTTTTGTTCTTGTCATTGTTTGCCATTCAATCAGCTTCAAACAAGAGACCGTAATGAGCCCCAGGCACCCACTGCCTTTCTCGGGTCTTGCAAACTCAGGGCAGCCAGGGCTTCTTAGCAGAATCTGTCCATCTGTAATGCAGCCTTCCTCTTTTCCAACTGCCTTCCCATCTGCCAAGCTTAATTGTCTTTTCCAATGAGTTGTGTCATCCTATAATGTGTCCAGACTACAACAGCTTCAGCTGAGCCACCTTGGCATCTTAGAGTTCACGCCCAATTTGCAAGAGGCCTTTTAGGTAGTGCACTGTATCTGTAAAGCTCTCCTCCAACACCACATTTCAAATGAGTTGGTTCTCTTCCCGTTAGCTGAACATGAGTCAACAGGGTGATGCAGCAGCTGAAAAGGCCGATGCAATTCAAGGCTGCATAAACAGGAGTATAGTGTCTAGGTCAAGGGAAATAACGGTACGACTCCATTCTGCTTAGGTCAGACCTTGCCTGGAATACTGGGTCAAGTTCTGGGCACACAATTCAGAAAGGACATTGGTAAGCTAGAATGTTTCCAGAGGGCAACCAAAATGGGTGGCCCTTGTGGTCGCTTCCTGTTCTGTGATTCTCTGAGCTTTCTTCAGTGTCCAACTTTCACAATCATACAAAGAAATGGGAAATACTGTGGCATGAATGATCCTGACTTTGGTTTTCAGTGCTAAGGGGAATCCTGGATGGAATCTCTGCAGTTTGGGACTTATTCCTTTTTTTAAAATAAATGCATGTGGGGGTTTTGTGTGTGTGTGTGTGTGTGTGTGTGTGTGTGTGCAGAAAATGCACACAAATAAGCTTTTCTGCACAGAAAATTTTCTGTTCTTTTCTTAGAGGAGGTTTGCATTTTGTACAGTCAGTGCTGTTTTCTGTACAAAGTAATACATGTACTAATTTTATGCAGAACAGTTCCTGAACTTTGAGTAGTCTCAAAAAAAAAAAAAGTGTGGTCTGTAATGACTTTTTCACAGCCAGGAAAAAAATGGTGAAATTATTTGTTCATGCCGCAAAAATGTAATTGAGAAAGACTTACATCTCTAACTGGAAGACAGAGGGAAAATGGAAATGTTTGGTAAAGATATCATCTAGAGTTTAGATTCCAGGGCAAAACAGCTCTTTGCAGTGAATTTTTTAAAAAAGGACATACAGGTGGTTGCAATTCAGGAGTGTCATTTGCAATTCTTTGGTAGACCGTGTTGTGAAGTGCCTACCTTGTAGGTTTAGTTCTATGCAAATCCTGCACTGAAACTGTTCTAGGGAACTGAGCAGATGAAGTTTTTAAAAAATGGAAAAACATCAACCATAAGTTTTCTTTAAATAACAAAAAAAAAAAACATTGGGCTGCCAAGGCCAAGTTTGGCGTGAGAATAATAACGAAGACGATGGGAAAGAGAAGGCGGCAGCTGCTGTTAACTTGGTGTAATCTTGGATTAAGAGAGAGACAATTGGTGTTTGTTTTAATCTGCTCTCTCTCCCCCACTTTTCACATCCGTTGCTTGGAGTTTGAAGGACGTGGATTCAGCAGGCAGCTTCATCCGTTTGTTTTTCCACGCTCTGCCTGAGCCTCCCACCACTTTTTAGAGTTATAGTGTTGCCATAATGTTTAACATCGATGCAGCATTTTTCCTTAGTGTTTCCAAAGGGCTTTTGACAGAAATTCCTGCAACAGCCCCATGACGGTAAATGTCCGATTGCCTATTTTGCAGATGGAGGCAGAGGAAGTTGTCTCAAACAACACCTTATTTTCAAGGTAAAACAAATAGTGACTTCAAAGCCAGCGTGATGTAGTGGTTTGAGCATCAGATTGTGAACCCGGAGATCAGGGTTTGATTCCCCGCTTGGCCATGGAAACCCACTGGGTGACCTTGGGCACATCACACACTGTCAGCCCTGGGAAACCCGGTGATAGTTTCATTTTAGGATTGCCATAAGTTGGAAACAATGTGAAGGCACACAACACAGCTATGCCTCCTTTACGGACTCCATGGACTGCCAGGGGTCCATGGACCCCGGGTTAAGAACCACTGCTCTGGAGGATAGAATAAGCCTGATTTGGAATGGCAGAATGCTCTGGAAGGGAGGAATTCCCCTGCTCTAAAGGATGAAATGATGTTTCTTTACAAGGCTAGCCTGATGTTTTTCTAGAACGCCCACGTCTGCTCGGAGGGGCCCCATCCACTACCAAGGTTAAGAACCCCCTGGGGTCCCTCCAGCCCAGACTCTTCCCTTCTGACAACCACCTGGCCCTGGCAGTTGAGACAGAAGTTTTTTCCTGGAAGGAACTTCAGCACTTTTTGAAGAAGAAAAAGGAATGCGTACTGGTTTTCCCTTTTTTTGTGGATATGGGAGGAAGGAGAAGATGTGAATCCCAGAGGTAGGTAGCTTGTAGGCAGATGATATCAAATTGCAACTCCCATCAGCCACAGGAAATTTAGCCAGTGCTGTGAATGAGGGAACTTGCAGGTTAACAGTTTCTGAAGAACCACAGGTTTCCGGCAAAGGAGCAAAGCCTTGCGTTTGTTGAAAGCAATCTCAGAAAGGCCGTTTGCAGGGTTCCTGCTTTCTGGCTGTTGTGTGTGGTGGGTGGGTGGGTGTATACATTTCTTAAATATCCTTGCGGCTGTCTCTTTGAATTGCTCATGTGGGAGTGGCGGGGGTGTTTTTTCATCCCTGCAGCTGCGCCAACAGCCTGTTTGGCAGACATGCGCTGCTGCCGATGGTGAAGTCTAGTGACTCAGGATGCAGCTCCTCCGGCCCCACCCCGGCCCCCTGCCGCAGAGCCCACGCTTGTCTCTGTCCTCTCCCCCACCCCCAGTTGTGGGTTTTCGACTCCCTCTCCTCCTGCCCTTCCTCTTCTGCTGACTTCCCATCCTGCGTGGCTCAGCTCCCAAAAATGTGGTCATCAGATTCTCAAAGCCTCTGGGTTTGTTCCCTTGCCGCCTCTGATGCAGGGAAACCAAGATGATAACGATTGTGTAGCATTATATAAAGGGGAAAAAAATACAGGAAATCAGTGGCTCAGGGCATGCTTTTGATTTGCTTTTCAACAGCACAGAACCTTGAATCTTCTTTGATCTGAAGATAGTAAGGACAAGGGGATGGGATTGGCATCGTGGAGTGGTTTGAATGTTGGACGGAACCTCTGGGAAACTGGGGCTTGAATCTTGCTCGCTTGTGGAAAGCTGCTGGCTGACCTTGGGTGAGTCACACTCTCTCAGCCTCAGAGGATGGCAATCGCAAACCGTGGTCTCTTAGTGTCCTGGACCATTTCTGCACTACATTGTTATAGCGCTATTATTCTACTTTCAACATCCTATGGAATCCTGGGGTTTGCAGTTTAGGGTAAACTGCAAACCCCAGGATTCCAGAGGATGTTGAAAGTAGAATAAGAGCACCATAACAGCGCAGTGCAGAAATGGCCCCAGTCCAACCACTGCCCCATGCTCCCTTTCAGTTGGAGAGGATGGTATTGGAAATCTTGAAACTGGCATCCAGATAATGCCACTGTTTGCATAAGTCACTCAGCTGCCATTCAGTTGGGTGTGTCAGAAATGCCAGCCGTTTTAAACCATCCTCCCGGGACGCCAGGCAAGCCAGCGAGTGCCCTCGGCATGCATGTGTCAGTTGTGGGTCTGTGTGGGAGAGCTCCACACAAAAGGTGAGAAGACTTACTGCTTTTGCACATCAAGGCTAAGACGCCACTCTAAAGATGCTCAAAAGTCCTGGATGATCTCATCATTCTGCTCTTCGAAGAAGACGAACGGCCAGGATCACAATTTGCATCTTTCTGCATCCTGTTGCGTTCTTTCTGCCCGGTTTCTACCCCTGTGTAAAACTGTGCTTAAAATCCTTTGGCTTTAATGGCACTCTGTCAGAGCATCTGCAGACACAAATCGATACTACACACTCATGCTTAAAGATATCAGTTAGAATTGAAGCGTGCTGCTCATTTCCTTTCCCCCACCTGTGTGTCTTTCTCTTTCCTTTCCGTGCCGCAACAGATTTAATGCAGCTATTTGTTTGAGAACTCCGACTACAAAAGGCTTCAGTGACTTAGGCAAGGAGGGTGTGTGTGTGTGTGTGTGTTTAAAGCAAGGGGGGGAAGGATGAGAGTGCAAAGCCTGTTGTGCACATGGCTCCACAGCCTCTTAAGTGGTGCTAGGCAACCAAACCCAGTGACCCACTTTTCCTCAAGGCCTATTTCTGCTGCTGCAGAAAGCTTTTGTTTTCCTCAGCTGCTTAGAAAATTGTCATCTCCCCCCGCCACTCCATGCATGCACGCATGCACACTCACACACACACACATGCACAGTGAAAGCTGTCTGTCTGGCAGTGTAAACAAGGTGCAGAGAAACATCATTGTGCTCCTTTTCCCACCCCAGATTTGAGTTTTTCACTCGGCTAGGTTGAGAAGACATTTCTCCTCTTGGTGGTAGGACTGGTCCGGTCAAACTGGGCATTGTGAGGTGCGGTGGAGAAAGTGTGGCCCTAGGACAGCTGCAGGGATGTAGTTCCAGGGCAAAGGAAAATGAGGGGATTGTAAATATTCTGCTCCCCCAATGAAATTATCCATCTATCCCCAAATTTCTAGCGTTGCAGTAACGTCGGTTTTCAGGTGAGCCTTGAGCTAATCTTGTCTTAGTCTTCTGGAAGCTGCTGCAGGTCCTCTGCTGGGGGAAAGGTGGCCTAAGAAAAGACAGACAGACAGAAGGAAAGAAAGAGAAAGTCACTGACAACATAGCTATGACCAAAGTAGAAGGGCTGGAAACCACGAAGCCCCACGAGGAGTGGCTTCAGGAGCTGGGTGTGTTTAGCCTGGAGAACAGAAGATTAAGAGGCAACATGATAGCCATGTTTAAATATTTGAAGGAATGTTATATGGAGGATGGAGCAAACCTGTTTTTTGCTGCTTCAGAGGCAAGGGCATGGAGCAATGGCTTCAAACTTCAGGAAAAGAGATTCCGCCTAAACATTAGGAAGAACTTCCTGGTGGTAAGAGCAGTGTGAGAGTGGAATGTGCTGCCTGGGAGTGTGGTGGAGTCTCCTTCTTTGGGGTTTTTTAAACAGAGACTGGATGGCCATCTGTTAGGAATGCTTTGATGGCATCTTCCTGCGTAGCAGAACGGGATGGGGTCTCTTCAAACTCTGTGATTCTATTATTATGTCAGTGCTGCTTCCCCACGGACCTGTTAAGCCGGGCACTGCTTCCAAGCCTCTGCAAGTGAGGGCTGCATTGCTCTCCCAGTTATGGGGCACATTGGGACAGGCAGTTGGAGAGTCCCTTTTGGGTCCTGCTACAGCTGCTTGTCTGAACACACCCTGCAACCAAGTCTTCTTGTCGGTTGCTCCCATGATGTGGAATCCCTTCCCAAAGAATGCAAGGCTGGCCCTCTTTTTTATCTCTTTTTCACTGGGAGGCAAAGACCTTCGTATTTCAACAGGCTTTGGTCTTTAACTGGGTGTGACAGATTGTAATGGGGTGTGATGTACCATTCCCATTTTATATTTATTTTAAACTGTTCCAAACATTTTAATACAATGGCCTATTTCATGGTTTTTATAAAGTTTTGTACCATATATTGCTTTAACTATGTTTTATCTTAATATCACCTTGCAAGCCATCTTGGAGTTGTGTATTAGGAGCGTTAGGTGGGATATTAATTAATTTAAATTAAATAAGTAACTTATGAGAACACCCTTTCCATAAGTCTAACGGAGTGAGTTCAGGACAAAGCATGCCGCAAAAGTCCTGGCAGGTCATTTCCCCGTCTTTACCCTGGTGTAAAGTCCACGTGTCTCCTGTAAAGAAAACAACGATTTAACTGTAATCTGTGAACAGCACTGGAATAAACGACGCCTCAATCAAGACGGGTCAGCTTGCCCTTCATGCAAATGAAACACAGCTGGGCTGCGGCATTGACAAACACCTCCTTTTATCCATGGTTTCACAGAATAGGAAAACTGATCACTAGTGCCTTCTGGAGTCTTCCTCAGACTAGGAACCGTATTGCATATATTGGGGTGCAATGATTTTCACTCCTGCCCCAATTCCACGTGCAGGATTGTCAAGCTTTCTGAAGGCACCTGCCTTACCAGCCCTTTCTTTTTTGCTTGAATTATGGACAGGAAAGTAACTAAGGGGGAAACGGAGCAGGCTTGACCTTGAATCTGTTCATGTGGTCAAAGCTCTTGAGCGGAGACATTGCAAACCCAAACCAGCCAACCTCTCCCGTTGTGAACTTGAAAAGTTTTTGTTGGCTTTACCCCCACTCCCCAAAAATCCCCTTGTAGAATCAACCATGTGAGCGCTCCGTATGGGTCCGTGGGGTTGTGTCTGTTCATAGCTGAATGCCCATGGCATGCAATCCTTGAACAAAGCTTGGTAGGGGGGCAGCCTGTGGAAGGATGGATTTTACAAGTCTCCTGGAAGAGGTCAATTTTTGCTGTAAAAATACAGACGCACACAAATTGTCTTTTTCACCGAACCAGTTATTGCTGTGGGGTCTCATTTCCGGAGGCTGTGAATGTGGGTCTCATTTAGTCTTGTTAGCAAACAGTTTCCATAGCCATCCTTCCTGTGTACAATTATGTCTTGGTGTTTCTTGTTCAGGCTTCTGAACTTCTAATCCTACTGTGAGCAGTTGGGCTCTCTTTTTCCCGGGGTTTAAGCTGAGTGAGGGGCTGCGTCTCTCTCCGTTTCCCTCTTCGGTGAGGTTCGGCCATCTGTTCTGCATTAGCACCTTCTGGCGTGTTCCCCTCCTAACTGGGACAGATTTCAAAGGTGTTAGTGCCGCTCTGCAGGAGGGTAGAAGCTAAAAGATGGGCAAATCCCCAAGGTGTGGCCAGATGGCCCTGTGTTTGTGCTGAAATGGAGTCACCGTTCCCGGAGCTCTGGAACAGCAAATTACAGGTAACGTAGTCATCTGTCTGTTGGCTGCTTTCTGAGCTCCCATGTCCGTGTGATAGTGAACCCACTCTGGGTTTTAGTCTGAACTGTAAAGGGGGCTGTATGCTGAGAGAAAAGTGGGTTATAAATTGAATAGATAAACCATAAATACCCAAGGTGCTAGACTTTTTCAAAGTTCAGAGTAAAATCCAGAACTGTGACTGCTAACTAGTTGCTGGAGGGAGGGAGGAATAGTGAGGCGTCTTGTCATCTCATGATGTTTCCAAAGTACAATAGCCCTCGTTCAGTCATTTTGGCATGTTCAGGTCCTGTTTGCTCTGGAGACCCATTCAGCTGTAGGTTTTTAAAGCCACCCACCACGTCTATAGAACTTTCCTCTGGCCTCTTATGAGTTGGTTTTCTTCCTGAGTCAGCTTTCTCCACTATCCAGTTATTCTCAACCTTATATAGGAATCAGAAATATTATGGCAAATGTGTTCCTGACTTTGGTACTTAATGGTATATCAGCTCTACTGTATCTTGTTCTCTCTCTGGGTTTTTGCACGTTCTGTGGATACCCTGGACTGTTAAAACGACAAAGGGATGGGTCCTGGAGCTAATCAAGCCTAAATTCTTTCTAGAAGCCAAGATGACTAAGCTGAGGCTGTTGTACTTTGGACATATCAGGAGAAGACATGACTGACTAGAAAAGACAATAATGCTTGGCAAGGTAGAAGGCAGTGGGAAAAGAAGAGAATCCTGTTACAGATGGACAATCGGTGAAGCCACGGCTGTCCTGAGTCTGCAAAACCCAAGCAGGGCAGTGGAAGTCCGGGATCTCTTGGAAATCTTTCATAAGGTCATCACAAGTCAAAGTCAACGTGATGGAAAATAACCAGGGACTGGGAAAACCCAGAGCTTGGAATGGTTCCTTTCGGGAATGGCAAATCTTAGAACTGGGGAAAAACGGCTCTCAGAAAACTGGAAATCACCAGTACCCAGAAGTGGAAATCACTATTACAGATGGATGAGCTCAGTCAAGGAAGCCACGGCCCCGAGTCTTCAAGACCTGGGCAGGGCTGTTGATGATGGGTGGCCATAATTTGGTCAACTTGGTGGCAGTTAACAACAACAACAACAGCAAAGCTTGCAAGTCTCCCTGTTCCAGAAAAGAAAGAATGCAAATTCCAGCCATTGAGATGATTGGCCCAATTAGCTTAGCAGAACCTTCACCTATCATTTATGGCTCCCCAAGGCCTGAGACTGGGTGGGCAGGAGGGGTCATTCCAGGCAGAATCCGCACTGGAAGAGAGCCAGTGTGTCTTTATTTCTCCCCCTGCCTCTTCAAAACTGGCCTTGGGCAGCCCTTCTCCTTTCCACTTTTATGGCTGGGACACCGGGGCCTTTCTCACTGTTCTCCTTAATGGCCATTTTCCGGCTGATGTTCTTATCTGACCACAGCAGCCCATCCCTGATTGCCTCTGCAGCCTCTTGCTTGCTCGGTTTCTCAGGGCCGTCCCCGGCATTGCGCCCCCACCCCCAGCATCTCTGGCTTGGTCCTCCATCTCTCCCGTGCGCTATTTAATGTCTGGCCTTAATGAGGGGAAGGTGTCCCGTGGTCTCCTATCCTGCCCGAGACAATGTGCAAATGAGCTCGCCTGAGACCCAAAGAGAGTTCCAAAACAGGAAGGAATGGCTTGGGATTCAAAGGTGACACTTGGGCAGGAGCGGATGTTTGGAGAGCGGCGGATGGAGCCACCCACTGCCGTCCACAAAAAGTATTTTTCCAGTCCAGTCCAGAAAATGAGAAATGTTTTGGGTTGCTACTGCTTTTGGGTCTGGGGTCGTTCTCTGCAATGCTAGGAACCTGGGGACTGAAGGAAAATTCCAGGGGGAAGAATTCTTATTTGGGATGGGCAAAGCCCTATTGGGTCACTCGCCCCACACAACTACACCTTTCTGGGTTACATAGCATTCAAGAAGGCTCAACTGCATGGATGGAGTCCTTTCAGTTAGGCCACTTCCACACTACATTGTTATAGAGCTATGATCCCACTTCCAATTCCTGTGGAATTCTGGGGTGTGTAGTTTCCTGAGGCCCCTCTGGCTGAGGATTCCAAAGGCCCCTCCCTCAACTGCAAACTCCAGGACTCTATAGGATGTTGAAAGTGGAATAATAGCACTATAACAGTGTAGTGTGGAAATGACCTATGACTTTCCAGTGAAACCAGTGCTTGGTTTATAAGAGACTTGGGCTGGCATCATACATTTTGTTTGCACTGTGTGAAGCTATACCCATGTTGTTGACACAGTGCTTCCACTGCCGCTCCCAGAATCCACCGGCCAGCACAGCCAGCAGTCTCTGCTTGAGACCTGGAAGCAGAGGCTGGAATAGTGGTTTTTCTGGATCACAGCATGGAATCTGGCCATGTTGACAGGAGGGTTTTAGGAACTGAGGCCCAGAAAGCCAGCTCTTCTGAGCTCTGTGCTTTTCTGGCTTTATGTCAGATGTCAGGAACTGAATTGAGACCTTCTGTTTAGGATTTTTTTTGAGCAAGAAGAAATCTAGCAATGCAATAATTTGTGATTATGGTTTCTAGCAGGATTGTTAAGTTGGATCGATAATGGCAGGATAATATTTTTTTTCATTTTCTATTTTTCCCCCCTCTTTCATTACAGTTTGGGTACGAGCCCTCTTGTATTCTAGCAACTTAGTGTTTAATCAGTAAGTTAGTGTTCTAGATTAGTTAAGTCTTAGTGTTTTTAGTTTAGTGTTGTCGTATTGTGTCTTAATTTTGGTTTGTGTTAAAAAATGTCAGTTTGTGTTTTTGTTGTGTTAAAGTTAATACATAAATACATTTTAAAAAGACTTTCACTGAGGTTCCTTCGACAGGGCACTTCTTTCTCCCAGAAGTCCAGTGGGGGATTTTGGGAGTTGTTGTTCAAAGAAGCCCTGTTTCCTAGCATGGATTAGTTGTGCTTGTCCTGGACGTGCCCCTGATAAGGGCTGCCCTCTTATCACCAACTGGCGCGACTGGAGGTCAATGGCTCAGACAGTGGCTTTTCCCCTACATCTGCCACCAACCAAGAGGGCAGTAAAAGTCTGTCTGTTTGTTTCATCCAGGATGGAATGAACCATTTACTCTGTTAATTAGCAAACGAGAAACTCTTTCTGCAGCTGCAAAGCTTTCCAGAACACTGAAACCACCCTGTTTGGATCAGAAAGGTGGCCCAAGCAAAGTACAGGTCCAAAACGCTGCTGAATCCAACTGCATCTGCTTTGCCGTTTTGCAAGGCTGCTTCTGGGCTCAAGGCAGATCCGTTACACTTGCTGTGATGCTTCACATTGGTCAAGATCCCACATCAGGCTTTCATAGTGTGAATCTACACTCACGTAATTCTCCACCATTCTGCTGAAGACTGGCATTGTGTATCTGTTGCATCTGTTGGTCTGTCTGCCTCTTGTCCCTGGTATAGTGGGGAATGCATAGGGGCTGTGCCTTGCCGCCCCACTAAATCACGCGGTACACTGAGCTGACAAAGCATTGTGGGCCATCCAAGAATATGCAACTCCATGGTCAGAATGCTATTGGTGAATCCCAACTAAAATTTGTTTTGTATTATTTGCTGTGAAGTCAACTTTGAATGATGGTGGCCATATGAAGGAGAGATTACTCTAAAGCACCCTGTCTTCCACAGCCATCCTTAAATCCTTGCAAACTGGCTTCCATGATTGAGTAAATCCACTTCTATCATATTTTCTCTCTTTTCCTACTGCTTTCCACTTTACTGGGCATTACTGTCTTTTCCAATGAGTCACCTGGTCATTAATAATACATCCAAAATAGCCTTAGTTGGTGTCCCCCATGTGTTTATGTTCCCTTAGAAGTTCTGAACTAGAGTAGATCCCTTGAATCAATTGCTGAATGGATTTATGTAGGGAATTTGAATTGATTTCATGACATTGCTTTAGCCAGCGCCGACAGTAAGACTGAGCTCCATGCAAAAAGGCTACATTTGTGGAACTTTGCTTATACAACCATAAGCTGAATGCATTCGTTGCACAGCAGCCAAAAAAGGACAACCGCATGTCTAAGGGAACTTAGACACATGTAGGACAGCAACCAGATTCTGCCTCTTGGCCGTTCCAACCTGATCGATTCTGAACTCTTACCGCAACAGTGTGCCTTTCCAAAATCAAAGAGCAGAAGCCTTGAACTTCAACCAAGTGATGGGAGTTTGCTTGAAGAGTGGAGGGCTGAGTGGTCACTCCGTTGCAACCCATTGACCCCCTCTGACTCAGCAAAGTTTGCATAGGGACAGCCAGTTAATCATATTCCAAAGCGGACCAAGTTTGTTCGGAGCATGGCTTTTTTTCCAAGCCTAGAACTTGGAAGAAGATAAGAGTCCTATCTTCAGAGCCTGTTGCTGATTCAAGCTGTTTTGCAACTGGATGGGGCAAACTGTAGAGTTAATGATTAGGTGCCTGTTTGACTTGCAACCTGTCTAGCTTGGGTAGCAAGGACTGCTCTTCTAGGAAGGGTTCATCTGCTCTTCATCCAGCCCACTGGATTGTGAGGGCATCTTCCAAGCTGTTGAAATATCCACCAAACTGGTGAGTTTGCTTCCTTACAAGAGAATATTTGCTGACTTAAACATGGCCAAATGGAGAGTTTTCAGCTGGAATTCAGTATGTCTGCAAGAGGACTGTAGTTTCACAACTTCCATATTCACCTAGAGGCTTACAACGTATAGCCGTCTATTACACAATAGTACCCAGGCAAGTGACCATGGCCCTAGTGTGCAATGGGAACCCATGCACATCCAGGCAATCCTGATGTACACCTGGACAGTGACTACGAGATGCTCCCCTGGAGTGCCCAAAGCACATCAGAAGCCCCCAATGCGCGTCAGAGCACACTTGTTGGTTCTCGGCTGCTCTTTGCAATTCACTAACAGGGTTTCATTGCATTTCTACAACTGTGGATTCATAAAGATGCAAAACGTAGACTTGACGTAGAATCTCGGCCATCATAGAAATATTTTATATTCCAGAATATATGAGGATTCTGACCAGGTTAAAAAAAGAAATACCCTCCATTAAAGCACAAAAGGGCTAAGAGTGACTTTAAGAACTGACCCATCATAGCCACAGCTTAGCTTTGAAGCCATGAATCAGCGGAAGTTAAGCATCTGACCGAATTTCAGAAATCGATGGAAGTTGGCCTGGGTCATGTACTCTGCTTTCAGAGGCTCCATAGATGGTATCAAGCAGAGGATTGAAAACCAAGCAAGGTTCTCTGCCTTAGAGGAGCAACGGTGGCTGTGAGGTTCATGAATCAGCCAAGAAATAAGTGGCCACCCGTGGTAGGAACATAGCATCCTTTCTCATTAAAAACAAAAAGAAGAGATGTTGCAATTCCATGCACAGCAAGACCAATCACCAACAAAGTGTTTGAAGTCTTTTTTTTCCAGAACAGTGACAGACGTGGAGACGATCCAGCGAAAGCTCACTTGCACAGCTGCTGTGTCTCCAAGGATACTGGCATCAAGTTCTGGCCCAGAAGACAGAGTTCAAAAGGATGGCGCGTATAAATAGAGAAGAGGAACAAAGCCTCCTCTGGTCAGGGGACAGTTTGCCCAAGACCGCTATAAAACTAATGTTCGGAGCCAGACGCCATGTCAAAAATGGCAAGATGTCTTGTCACGCCTCTGAGACTAAGACACTAAGACAAATTAATTCCAACATAGACGTTTGCAGTTTCCTTCACCAGATGGGAGTTATTGCAGACTGGCCTCTTCAGAAACCATGCTGATTCTTTCTCAGCTGGACTTTTCCCTCCCAGGGCTTGATAAGTTTATGTTTAATAGTGATTTCGGCCATTTAACCCAGACCAGCCGCTAATCAGGCAGATTTGATCAGTTACCCAGCAAATCTAGTGGCCTCGTGTGTTTGCATCCACTCTGGTCTCTCTGAGCCTCAAGCATCTTTCCACTCCTACCAGACCTTAACTTCCCCATCCAACAGTTCTTACCAGAAACCATAATTCAGGTCAGGTTTCTTCTTAATGTTGGCTTTCTTAGGCAAACATGGTTTCGACAGATTGGTCTTTTGGGATGTGGGGGGAAA
Organism: Ctenosaura bakeri; assembly: GCA_948474755.1. Lineage (NCBI taxonomy): Eukaryota > Metazoa > Chordata > Lepidosauria > Squamata > Iguanidae > Ctenosaura > Ctenosaura bakeri. The sequence goes on from CAOLHI010002334.1 coordinate 227,406, forward strand.
AAATGAGGTCTGAGGAATGTTGACTTCATAGGTTTGTAATTCAGGAAAATCTCGCCAAGCAAAATGCTTGACTTCTCTCCAAACAGGAGATTTATTTTTCTGGAAACTACTGCTGTTTTCTGGAAAGTGGGATTTGTAAGAACAACTCCTGGGCTACATGTAAAGGAATTTCTTAAGCCCCCTCCCCTTGGTGGATGATAGCATTAGATGTGGTCATTGCAATGAACCAAAGAGTCCATTATGAACATGTTGGTTACCCATAGTACTTAGGACTACAGCCACAAGAGAACAGTGGTCATGAACCCACTCTAGTGCAGAACTGAGGAACCTCATTTCCTCTAGCTTTAGCTTTTGGGGATCCAACTCTGGCACTTGTGGGGTTCCCCAGTTGGCCACGCCCCCCTTCTCTGGGTTCCCAGAATCTCACAGCTGAGACAACTGACAGGGAGGCCAGTAATCCATTGGCTACCCTTTGCACCTTGTCACACAACTGGTGAAACCAGGTTCATGCTATCAAAGGAAGAATCTGCAGAGACAGAACCTTTTCTGCTGACATCCCATAAAGCGCAATAAGTCTGTATTCAGTTGGATGAATCCCAGTCCAGGAGAGATTGCAGGACAGGATGGAAAACTGGCTCCACATGGCCATGAGAATGAACTTTCCTCTTACAGATGATCAGAGCTACAATGGGGATTTGCATGCTTGGGGACAGAAGTCCAATACGTGACCCTCCTGACTTTGTCCATGATCCTAAATGTCTGGATTTCAACTCCAGGAGCCGTGCAGGAGGACTTGATAAGCAAAGAGCCATTGAGTTGCTGGACAAGCAATTCAGCAATCCCTCTTCAGCCAAGTGGAAAGCTTGGGGAAAGCAGCAAAGTTTTTAATGCCTCCACGGCAGCCCTCTGTTCCTGATCTCCACATTCCTCCCTGAACTTTCCTAATACCTCTGAGAATGGGACCTGGAACATGGCTTGAGGCTGGACCTGCTTGGACTCAAGCTAGGGGGCAGCGGAGGGACTTTGAAAAACAAGGGCTGAGGGTCCCGCTGGTGTGAGACGGGGTGGGGGACGGCAGCAAGAGGTGGGAAAAGAAGCCTGGAATTGGAGAGAGAGGTTCTTTGGATCCCATCTTCATCTATTTTAATTTGCTGTGAGCTGCCTTGGGTCCTGGGGACCTTTCACGCATCCCAAGAATGCAGAGGCAGATTGGGATCTTCAGATATAGGCAGCATCAGCAACACTTCACATTCCTGGATGGTTTGATTGAACATTTTTGATAAAAAATTAAGTACCATTTCCCCATATCTTCATGCTTTCGAGCACTTGAGGGACACGTGGGGTATTCTCTTTAAGCACTGTGTCTTTGCAAGAGATGCTGCGTTATTACATCACTGTACTGCACCCGTGTAGGCATTGCTGCATCGCTCTACTGCGTCTCTGTGGGGGAAATTGCATTGCTTCTGTGCAGGTGTCACCGCATTGCTCCACTGCTTATCTGCCTGCATCACTGCACTGCATCTCTGCAAGAATCACCGCATTACTGTGATGCGTCTCTGCAGTTTTTGGAGAGGCCCTCTCTGCCTGGTCCCACCCGGTCCAGAAGGCATCCTCAGTCATAAGGGACGTGGCCTCTTGGGGTTGGCTGTCGTGGTGTGTAAGAGTGAAGTGAGTCTTTGGGGGAAAAATGAACAATGTGTAATAGCGAACCCCACCTCCAGTCCTGAGCCAAATGATTCCAGGGGATCCACATGCCAACAGATGGTTATTAGCACGGCGCTCTGTCTGAAAGAGCTGCATGCTGGGAAGCAGGCAGGAAAAAAATTTCTGACAATGGGGAAAGGCTGTAACCGGATGTCTGTCAAATTGTGTGCCGATCCATAAGCGACCCGACCGTGCCTCCTGGCCTGTCCTTCGGGAGAAGTGGTAAATCCCAGAAACAGATGCTTTCCGATTCTTTCTCTGGGGGTTAATTGGGGATGAATGAAAAGACAAGACGCAAGGAACTCCGAACAGAATTTTTAATGGTGGTGTTTTTGTAGCAACATAGCGAACCGAGTGTCGAAACAAATGCCCCAGGGGGACTTGGGAATTTCAGCTTAAAACAATTGCTTCCTCATCCCTTTTGTTTCTCTTCCTGGTGAAAAAACAAAGCAGGAAAGAATAATTTTCTATTGTAGAGGTTGTTTGTCCGTTCAACAGGGCCTTTCCTTTCAGAGAGATTTGCTCCGATTCTGGTATCAGCGCTGAATGCTATTATGTCGGGGGAGAAACAAAGAGTTCTGTTACAGCTAGAAAAGTTTGTGCCTTCATCTTAGTCTGGAAAGACATGAAGCCACCTCCTTGCTGAAGCTGCGTAAGGACAGAATCCTATATAATGCAGCATTGCACAAAAGCACCATGGACCTACAATACAGCTAGCTTTCTCTCAGTCCCATCGCCCTCGTTTGGGGAGAACGTGGGAAAGAGAGCTTTCTCTGTGGCTGCTTCCAAGCTGTGGAACTCCCTGCCACAGGACATCCAGTTGGCTCCAGGTCAGCCCTTTCCCCTCTGCCCCTTTTTCTTTTCCCCCCCAAAAGCTTCTCCTGTAAGACCAAATTTGTGGCCTGATTCCAGTTCCAAGCCTCCATGTGTAAATCTGCCTTAATTGCATTCTGAATCCAACCCATTAAATTTAATACGTGCCAAAGCTTTTGGGTCCATGTTTTTCCCTTAACAACCTACATCCCTGAGTAAACTTCAAATGCTCCAGAAACCATGTCGTGTTTTTACTAAGTTGGCTTTGCCAGGTAGGAAACGTCTTTTGGAAATAGCCAGTTTAATGAGTCTGTCTCTGGTTCTTGGCCTTTTTTCCCCCTCCCAAACTTTCATTCAGATTGTGTGTGTGTGTCTCAGTTCTTTAGGAATGGCTGTTTGGAAGGAGCAAACATAATCCTATTAGAACTACTTGATTACACTGCATGCCTTATTCTTCCCCAACAAGCCCAGCTGCTATGGGGTCTTGTCTTCTCTCTGACCCCTTCTCCAGTCTCATTTTGTTCCCACTCCATTGGCCTGAAGTCGATCTCAGAGACTTCCTGCTGGGTCTCAATTATTCTGTCCTTTTCTTAAAGGTCTTGCAACAAGCTCAATTTATTACAGGATGGCCTTTGAAGAAATTGGTTTGGAGAAGCCAAATAGAATTAGTTTTGGAAAGATCATCTGTTCTCGCTGCAAAGATTTTTCTTTTTGAGCTCTTGGGAAAGGATCGGATGGAAGGGTGAATGCTGGCTACCTTAAGCTTTCTTTTTAATGAGGCACTTCTTATTTCCAAAAGTTCTCAAGGCAGATTGAATAGGGCTGACTGTACGGAGAAGCTCAGTAAAGAGGTTTTGCGGCTTAACTGGAAACTCATATATAGAAAAAACAGGGTTCCAAAGATCATTTGTTCTTGTTATTTGCTGTGAAGTTAGCTTTGACCTATGAGAGCTCTGCAAAAGCCCTGGTCAATTACAGCCCTGCTCAAGTCTTGCAAACTTGGGGCAGCAGAGCTTCCTTGACTGAATTTATCTACCCAAAATGTGGTCTTCCTCTCTCCCCCCACCCCCGCCATTGTGTGTGTGTGTGCCTTCAATTTACCTTTCGACTTACAGTGAGCCCATGAATTTCATAGGATTTTCTTCATCAAGGAACCCTCAGAGGTGGTTTCGCAGGTTCCTTCCTCTGAAATGCAGCCTACAGCACCTGTATTCGTTAGTAGTTTCCCATGCAAGTACTAACCAGCCCTGACCCTGCTTAGCTTCCAAGATCAGCTAAGATCTGGTGCCATTAGGGTATTTAGACCTCTGCCTCCCACATTGCTGAACATTAAGGAGCAATATTCTCCATCAACTATTTAGTTAAGTAGACATAGTTTAGTATACTTAACTAAGTAACTTCTCCTGGCTCAACCCTGCCCCCAACCCTGATGGGAACATCATGTACCCATGCTCTCCGATCACCAGCAGAATGGCCATGGTAGATGCCCTGTGAAGAAGCAGAGTTATACTTAATCCTACTTAGTGAAGTATTATACTCAACAGAATACTGGCCATAGTCTTTTCCACTGTGAAATGTTGTCTCATGACGATGCCCAAAAGACAATGGCCAGGAAGAAGAGAGCAGGGTTGGTTTGCTGTCAGGCCCATCGGCTTGTGGCTTTGGTAGTCCATGGGGTCCCCAGAAGTCCTCCGGTGCCACATTTCAAATAAGTTGATTCTCTTCCTGTCATCCTTCATGGCTGCCCGGTTTCAGCATCCCTATACCTAAATTGGAAGTACCCTGGCACGAATGATACAGACTTTGGAGTTTAATGATAAATCTTCATACTTACCTGGTGGTTTCATATCAGTCCTCCCAAATCTTCTTCTGATTTCTTGACTGCAGTCTCCATGTCGATTCCTGATTTAGCCCAAGGAGTAGAAAAATCTTCATGTTGATGTCTTTGTCACCCAATTTTAAGTTATGCAAATCGCCAATAGAGCTTTTTTAAAATGGTTTGGAAGTCTTAATTTTTCTTATGTGACCTCGATCAACCTTCCCCAGCCTGACTTTGTCCAGATAGTGTTGGACTACAGCTCCGATCATCCACGCCAGTGTGGAATATGGAAGTTTGTATCCAAAATAACCCAGAGACTTCCAGCTTGAGGAATGCTAGGATCTGACACGGGGATATTATATTATTAGTAGGCTTTTGTTTAAGGAAAAAGAGATAAAAAGATGGTTTCCCACAGCTGGGTCTTTGAGTAATAGGAGCCATTTTTCCTCCTGATGTTCCACATACGCTTTTGAAGGTCAAAAGCTTATTCCTAGTCACTAGAAATATGTCTGAATGTAGTCGTTGTGGTTCATAACATCCTGTTTTAATTTTATTAAATTATAATCTTATTCAACATTTCCCTTTGGGTCATATTATGAAATACTGCAGGGCGAAGTGCCAACAATATTCCTTTCACCAATCCAACAGGGGAAAAAAAAACCATGGAGGGAGCTTTGAATAACAAAATATTACTCAGATTTCAATCTACTGGGTTTCTTTTTTTAAGAACTGTATTTATGTATGATATGCCTAATTGTAAGGACCTGTATCTGAAGTCAGAGCCCGGATAAAGCTTGTCCCAAATCCTCCATCTTTATTGTAGTGATGGACCTCCATCCTCCCCCCACCCAACCTGTCTTCTCTGCCTGGCGGCGTCCTGAATGAAGCATTTCTGGGGTGCTGGGAAAGTGGGAAGTTACCTCAATAGCGCAGCCCCATTTGTGGGGTGCCTTGAGAGCAGGCAGCGGGAGACACCTGTTCGGATCCTACCACAACTGCTTCTCCCAATGTGCCCCGTGACCAGGTGTGCACTGCAGACGTATATCCCAGTATCTTGATCCCGAGCACCTTGGAAATGCTTTGAAACCAGGCTGCAAAGTCACGTTTTAGAGGTCACGTTCATGTCCCTACACATGGAAGTTGCAGATGATAAGTCCAGCTTACTATCTCATTGTTGCTGTTGTATGCCTTCAAGTGGTTTCTGACTTATCGTGACCCTAAGGTCATGGGGTTTTTGGGGACTGAGAGTGTGTGACTTGCACAAGGTCACCCGGTGGGATTCCATGGCTGAGCAGGGAATCGAATCTGGTCTCCAGCGTCACAGTCCAACCCCCTGCCATGCAGGAACACCCTCAAAGCACTCCCGACAGATGGCCATCCAGCCTCTGCTTAAAAACCTCCAAAGGAGTCTCCACTACATCATGCTGGTTCTTTACTATCTCATAACTCCTGATAAATACATTTTTAAAAGGGTGGGTGGGATGAGCAACGAGGAGAAGTGGTTTGAGTGTTGGATGGAGACCCTGTGAGGTGAGAGTTCACATCCCCATTCAGTCATGGAAACCCACTCGGTGACCTTGAGGAGGTCACATTCTCTCTGCCTTAGAGGAAGCCTCACTCTCTCAGGAGAAAGCAATGACAAACCTCCTTGGATTACATCTGGCCATGAAAGCAAGAACCAGCAGAGCATAGTGGTTTGTGTGTTGGACTACAACTACGGGTGCAAATCCCTGTTCAGCCACGGAAAGCCATGGAGTGGCTTTGGCCAAGTCACACTTTCTCAACCATAGGAGAAGGCAGAGGCCCATCTCCTTTGAATAATAATAAAAAAATCTCACCAATAAATAACCCCATGCTAGTTCTGCGTTAGAGTTGTCATAGTTCAGAACTGACTTGACGCACACAATAACAACAAGTGGGTGGGATTGGGATCTTTTAATTGAAGGAATGATGGACTGTGAGATACAGAAGGGTAAGGGGGACTGGGCTGAGGGTGTTTGCTTGAAGATGCTCAGTTTCTGAATCCAGAGTTGGCAACGTGGACCATAGAGGCCGGTCATGGACAATATGTCTGTCTTTTAGTTTCTCCTTGCAACGCATGAGTCCACCTCGGTTTCCCTTTTGTTGAACTTTCAGCTGGACACAGCCAATATTTACACCTCCCCTCTTCTCTTTCTTTTTCCCATCTGCAGCCTTGGTTGGGTCCATCGGCATGGGGATGGTGTTCCTTTGCTCTCCCATCGTCAGCATCTTCACGGACCGGATTGGCTGCAGGACGACGGCTGCCTCGGGCGCCGCCATTGCCTTCATTGGGCTCTTCTCCAGCTCCTTCACCAAGTAAGGTTTGAGGCTTGAGCCTTCTGGAGTCCTGTAATGTTGCAGCAAACCTTGAAACGGCTTGGGTTGCCCTCCTGATCTCTTCCCACATGTCATTCCCAAAGTTGTTCATGGTTTGGCACAAGAACGCCGGTGTGTGTATAGCCTTTCCGGTTGTCTTGCTTCTTGTCCAGTCTCATCTCCACTCAGTATGGCTTTGGACGCCCACTGAGAATTATGGGGAAACCACAGCGTACAAGAAGTTTTTTAAAATCATAGTTTTGTGTTCAAATGGACACCCAGTCCTGGCTTTTGGATAACCAACGGAGATAAATGGGTGCATTCAATTTAAGCAATGGACCCCGTGGTGCCCACCCCTGTCGCAATGCCTTCTGCAAGTCGTTAAAAGGCAAAAATAAAAGTGATCCCCAAATTTGTTTGTTTGATTTCTATCCTGCCTTTCTCCCAAACTCAGACTCAAAGGGGCTTACGCTATAGGTTAAAATGAAATGATTATAAGGCACAAAAGTTTTAAAAGCATTATGTAATTAATCCGGTTAATGTATTACTTTAAGACATTAATTTAAAACAATTAAAAATCCAAAGAGGACTTACTACCTGTTACAAACAGCATGACCACAGCATAACCTTTTGCTTCAGTGAAAGGCTGAAGGTCTCTTTATATAGGAAAGCCTTTGCCAGCTGGCAAAAAGAGAAGGCAACCAATTAAGCCTGGAAGACATGAAGCCCAATGAGGAGCAGCTTAGGGAGCTGGGGCTGTTTAGCCTGGAGAAGAGAAGGTGAAGAGGGGACATGATAGCCATGTTTAAATATTTGAGGGGGTATCATACTGAGAATGGAGCAAGCCCGTTTTCTGCTGCTCCAGAGCCTAGGACATGGAGTAATGGCTTCAAACGCCACGAAAAGAGATTCCACCTAAACTTTAGGAAGAACTTCCTGGCGGTTAGAGCATTTTGAGAATGAAATACACTGCCTCAATGGAGTGCGGTGGAATCTCCTTCTTTGGGGGTTTTTCAACAGAGGTTGGATGGACACCTGTTGGGAATGCTTTGATTGTATATTCCTGGAAGACACAATGGGGTTGGACTGGATGGCCTCTGTGGTCTCTTCCAGCTCTATGATTCTAAGCCTCCACTAAGGGGGAGTTTCACAATTTGGGAGCAGTCACTGAGAAATCCCTCTTTCCCATGCCCTTACCAAGCAAGTCTGGGATGGTGGCAGGACAGAGAAAAATATATCTTTTACATTCCCAGATTAGTTGTGTTTTTTGGTTTTTCCAAGCGTTGACAGGAATTTTTCTTCTTTTTAATTCAGACATTTTCTGGTACTAGGCAGGACAATAAAAATGTCAAGGATTTTTTCCCCCAATAGTTTTTATTAAGAGCTTTTCAAAATACAACAAAAATAAATAAAAATTTTAAAAATGGCAGGGATATTGATGTCTGTAAATGTATTTACAGCTCAGTACTGACGTCCTTTTCTTCCCCTTCTTTTTAAAAATCTCTTTCCACACGATCTGAAAGTCAGGATTGTGTGCACTGGAGAAACTTCCATTCACAAACCTTTTGAATTGGAGAATTGATAGACCCAGCGCAATTCTCTTTAAAAATGCCTTAGAGCCGTAAGTGGTCCCTCTCCTTCCTTAATATCCTTCAGGCTTTGTTGTGTTCTTGAAAGTGCAGGCCATTTTGGAGTCACTTTTGAGCAATTCGTACCGTTCTTTGGGAAAATGCCATCAAAGTTATCTTCAATTGCATTGGGGAAAAATGGTATTTTATGTACTGGTTCAAGTGTATTTTAAGGTAAAAATCATAGTGAATATAATTAATATTGACGTGTTGGTTACAGTCTCTGGTCACGAATAAGGTTTTCAATCTGCAGACACAACCCAGAGAGCATGGACTGGAATTTGCTTGTTGTGTTTTGGGTAGAACCACCAAAAGCTCCCATGTTTCATGAGCTTCTATATGGCTGATCACTCCAAAAAATCTCTCTCTGTAGACAAAGAAAAAGAGATCCATCCATGATTATTCAATAAATCAATTGATCAAACATATACTTGCTATGGAACCAGTTTTGTAGATTGTCCAACTTGGCACTTTCCAGATTGGACTACAGCTACCATGATGACTTGGACGAAGGAGTGGAGGGCACGCTGATCAAATTTGCAGATGACACCAAATTGGGAGGGGTTGCTAATACGCCAGAGGACAGGATCAGAATTCAAAATGACCTGGACAGATTGGAGAGCTGGGCCGAGGCTGACAAAATGAATTTCAACAGAGAGAAGTGTAAGGTCCTACACTTAGGTAGAAAAAACGGAATACAGAAATATAGGATGGGGGACACGTGGCTGGACAACAGTGCGTGTGAAAGGGATCCAGGAGTCTTGGTGGACCACAAGCTGAACATGAGTCAGCAGTGTGATGCAGCAGCCACGAAAGCCAACACAATTCTTGGTTGCATCAATAGGAGTATGGTGTCTAGATCAAGGGAGGTGATGGTGCCACTCTAGTCTGGTGAAGGGTCTGGAAGCCATGAAGCCCTCTGAGGAGTGGCTTAGGGAGGTGGGGATGTTTAGTCTGCAGAAGAGAAGGTTAAGAGGAGACATAATAGCCATGTTTAAATATTTGAAGGGATGTCATGTTGAGGAGGGAGTGGGTTTGTTTTCTGCTGCTTCAGAGACTAGGACAAGGAGCAATGGATTCAAAGGAGATTCCACTTAAACCTCAGGAAGAACTTCCCGATGGTCAGAGCTGTCCGGCAGTGGAATCTGTGGTGGAGTCTCCTCTTTCTTTGGAGGTTTTTAAGCAGAGGCTGGATGGCCATCTGTCAGCAGTGCTTTGATGTGGGTCCCTGCATAGCAGGGGGTTGGACTGGATGGCCCCTGGGATCTCTTCTGACGCTATGATTCTACGATCCCTTGGATATATTGGTTAGGGATGATAGGCATTGTAATCCAGTACGCTGGGATCGTACCAGAGAGGCAGCATGATATAGTGGTTTGAGCATTGGACTTTGACACTGGAGAGCAGGGTTTGATTCCCTGCTCAGCCATGGAAACCTGCTGGGTGACCTTGGGCGTGTCACATACTCTCAGCCCCCAGAAAACCCTTTGGTAGGTTTGCCTTAGGGTTACCGTAAGTTGGAAATGACTTGAAGGCACACGACGACGACAAAGTCTAGACACAACAGGGAGATTTTTAGTTCGATAAGACTTGCTGGGCTTTGCAAAGAGGTTGGTCTCAGCTTTTGGTGCTGACCGAAGACCTGAGGAGCTTTGGCCCACCAGCAAATTTGGCCCAGGCGTAGTTCCCTTCCGAAACCTCTTTGTAACAGGACTATTAATATCCGTTTGAAAAGATTCCATCAGCGGTCTCTCCATCACAGCCCAAATGCTCAGATCCTTCAGCTTTTAAAATAAGTGCTATTCCAAACTGAAGTCATTAATAACTCACAAATGCAACATTACATTTGGAAGAAGCAGGGAAGGGTGGTTGTTCCTCCCAGCCCAAACAACCTTTGTATGTTTTGTTTGGCTGATCTATACCGAAAAGAAAACGGCAAGATTTTAAATGGGTTTTGGAAACGAAGACATTTTCCCCATTCGGAACTTTTGTTTTCCTCTTTCCGTTATGTTGCTCTGAACAAAACACGCAGTTGTTAATCCATTTGTTTTTGTCTGTGGCTTTCATCTCTGGCTGTGCAGATGGCACGTTTGGATTTCCAGCAGCTACAGCCACAATTAAAGCCATTCAGCGTTGATGCTTTGAAGAGCCTTTGGGTAGCCTGGAATTCCATTCCATCCCTGTTTTTAATGCATTGCAACCTGTGACTTGTCTAGCCAGAAGTCAAATTATAGGTTATGTCTGCAAGGAAAGGAGGTGCTGGAAAAGGATGAGAGAAAGGTATTAATAAGGCATTTTACTACGCTTTTTCTAAAAAAAAAAAGATACCTATCCTTCAACTGTCCCAATTTGGCAAAGACAGTCCCAATTCATGCTCTGTCTTTCCACTTTTTGAGCTGCTGCTACAATGTCCATTTCCCGGTATGGGATTCAAGTTACACAAAAAGAGATCCCATTTAAACACTAGGAAAATGTTATTTACTGCCCCAGCTGTTCAACAGAGGAATAGACTGGCTCCGAAGGTGGCATGTTCTGCCCTCTTTAAAAAGAGGTTGGATGGACATCCTTTAGGAGGGCTTTAGGCCATTTCCGCCCTACACTGTTATAGTGCTATAATTCTACTTTCAACCTCCTGTGGAATTCTGGGATTTGTAGTTTCCCGAGGCCAAAGAGCTCTCTGGCTGAGAATTCTAAAAGCCTCTCCCTAAACTGCAAACCCCAGGATTCCATAGGATGTTGAAAGTGGAATAATAGCACTGTAACAGTGTAGTGCAGAAATGGCCTTAGTTGCATCTTCCTGCATGGTAGGGGTTGGACTAGATGGCCTCTGTTGCCCCTTCCAGCCCCATGACTCTAATTATAAATTTGGTCTGAATGTAAAGAGCTGCCGTAGGTAGGGGCTGGATGATTGCTTCTTGCCCAGTGCAAAACTGTCTTCTCCTCAGGTTCCTTCAATGCATGAGGAGGTGAAAATCAGTTTTCAGGGCTGTCTTAACAGTGCAGGCTTGTTTTGTTTTCTGCTGGGCTCACCAAGAACACAGCCTTGTAATGGAATAAATGATATGGGCTTCAATTCCTCCCCATTTCCAGCTGTTTCTTGCAGGCAGGACAGCCTACACCTATCTTACAAGGAGCAGCCTGTGCTTAAAAATAAAATATATGTTGTTTGGACCACTGTCTTTTCACAGAACATTATATATATATATATATATATATATATATATATATATAAAAATAAATAAAAATAAAAAAGTAAAAATTAGGCAGGGAAAGAAAATAGTCTGGGGTCTTTCTGCTGTGGAAAAAGTGATGATTACTTCTTCCTGTCGTTTCAATTAAAATGAGCTAATGATTTATTTGTTTGTTTGTTTAACTTATATTTAACTTTTTTGCTGACAAGGGACCCAGAGCAGCTTTGCTGTTCTTACGTGCCTTCAAGATGTTTCTGGCTTATGGCAATCCTAAGGCAAACCTATCACCTATAAATAATCTATAAGTAATAACCTATAAACTCCATTGTTATTGTTATTAAATAATAAATAAATAATAAAATAAATAAATAATAATTTAATTTTAAAACATGTTTAAAACATTAAAAAGTTAAATGTGCAGTACACACCCTTGGGGAGAAAAAAAACTTTCTGCAAAACCAATTAAAAGTCAAAGCCCATCTAAGTTTTAAAAATCTGCAATATTTTTAGGAATTTACATTTAAGGAACAAAGTTCAGTGTGTTCTTGTTTTTGTTACATGCCTTCAAGTCGAGTCCAACTTATGGCAAATCTAACACGGGGCTTTCTTGGCATGATTTCTTCAGAGGGAGTTTGCCACAGCCTTTCTTTGAGGCTGAGAGAGTGTCATTTGCCCCAACCCCCCCTGATTGGAATTCCATGGTTGAGCCGGAATTTGAACCCTGGCCTCGTGGAGTCCTAGCCTCAATCTCAAAGCACCACACCTTGCTGACTCAGTTTTCTTGGCAGGAATTTATCCAGTGGGGATCTAACATTACCTTCCTCTAAGGCTGAGAAAGTGTGACTTGCCCAGGTCTAGGGCCATTTCCGCACTGCACTCCTATAGCGCGATTATTCCACTTTCAATATCCTGTGGAATTCTAGGGTTTGCAGTTTACTGAGGCCAAAGAGCTCTCTGGCTGAGAATTCTAAATGTTCCTCCCTAAACTGCAAACCCCAGGATTCCATAGGATGTTGAAAGTGGAATAATCACACTATAAGAGGGCAGTGCGGAAATGGCCTAGGTTTCCATAGCTGAGCGGGGATCTAAACCCTGCTCTCCCAGAGTCCCAATTCCCAATCAAACCACTACTCCATACTGGCAGTTTTGTGTTTAGAGAGTTAAAATTTAACCAAAAGGAGAGAAAAAATGCAGTGCAAAACAGGTGTGAGTTATCCAAAGTGAAGCACTTCTAAAGCACTTCCGAAGTTCTGTTGATTGTGAAAGTTTCGAGGAATGCTTAAGAATTCTTCTGAAATCAGGGAGTCTGAAAAAAATTAAACCAAGACTGTGTGTCTTAGGTATAAATTGCAATCAACCGCAGATAACCATCAAAAGCTTTACATAACACAGACGGCCTGTGAGATTTTTCTCCCAGTTCTCTGGCCAATCATAAAAGCGGAGTTTAGAATAATCTGATGGTGCTGGTCACAATCCAGCTCCAAAGACTTTTTAAAATAATTGTTGTATCTGTGCTCCAGACCATTGCTAAAGTCTGATATTGCTTTAGCATGGTGTAAATATCTTTCAACGGGCTTGCATTGCACAGTCCCTGTACTGGATGCCAACGTAGTGCAAAGTATGTGGATCGGTGGTCCGTGGCCCATGGCTGACAGCCCATAATGCAATTGCAATGCATTGTGCATGCAAAGGCAATGCATGGAGGAAATGCACATTCACACGCTGCTCTTCATGTTCTACCACATGTGCAGCAGTCCTGTTGATGTGAAGAAAATCACTCCACTTGTGTAGCACGCCTTACCCCCACATATGCTTTAAGCACCATAGCGGCATCCCTATGGAATCCTGGGATTTGTAGCTTCATGAAGTGTTTAGAATTCTCAGCCAGAGAGCTCTAGTGCCTCACCCAATGACAAATCCCAGGTTTCCATAGGATGCAGCCATAGGAAATACAGTGGAATCAAAGTGCAACAAGTGCATAGTGTGGAAGGGCCCTGCATGTAAAGATGCACCCCAGACTTTTCTTTCTTCAGAATGCAGGGCCAGACTGCTGAGCTCACGTGATGCCCGGTGGTGAAGTCAGAAGTCCGTGCACTGTGCATGTTCTTTCCTTCCCACAGGTCCCTGGAAGTCCGTTACTTCACATACGGTGTCCTCTTTGGGTGCGGCAGCTCTTTTGCCTTCCAGCCCTCGCTGGTCATCCTGGGCCATTACTTCAAACGGCGGCTGGGCTTGGCCAACGGCCTAGTGACGGCCGGCAGTTGCCTTTTCTCCATGAGCCTCCCCTTCCTCCTGAAGATCATCGGCCAAAGCGTCGGCCTGGCCCACACCTTCCAGGTCCTTAGCATCCTGATGCTGGTTCAGATCTTCTTGTCGCTGACTTTCCGTCCCATGTTCCCCTCGACCTCCGACCCTCACGACGTGGACCACCTGAAACTGGACAGCCGGAGCTGTCGGCAGCAGTGCACATCCCAGATGAGGAAGTATTTCAACATGAGGGTCTTCAGGAAAAAGACCTACCGGGTGTGGGCTTTCGGGATCGCCACAGCCGTCTTGGGGTACTTTGTACCTTACACATACCTGGTGAGCAGCCATTCCTCGCTTGCTTTCTTGCTTGCTTTCTCTCTTTTCTCCCAGCACGTGAGTCAAAGCATCTTGCATCCATTTAAAAACATACTGCAACTTTTAAAAAAAAATCTATTAATAGAAGAGTTCAAACACCAATAAACCAGAGTTGGTTTGCTGTTGTTGTTTTTGACCTGCTTTATTCACAGATGTTGTAAGCAATATTTTTATCAACTACGGAAAAACAGTTGAGCAACCGATGAATCTTGCATTGATACTGATGAACTTAGACTCGTTCTGCACTTTGCAATTCTTTTTTTAAAAATCTATTTATATTTTCTATAAATATATGCACTTAGTATAGTAGTTATTTTTCAAATGAAATATAGTAAAAATATATTCTGAACCAACCGTGAAATACACAAATAAAGAAACAACAATGTATTTTTATGTGTAGAAAAACAGCTTTTGAACTGTAGAAAAGCCATTTTTGAAATACATTTCCATGTCTGCACTTGCCTGTTATAGTGCTATTATTCCACTTTCAACATCCTCTGGAATCCTGGGGTTTGCAGTTTAGGGAGCGGCCTCAAAGGACCCCTTAAAGACCCCTCCCTAAACTGCAAACCCCAGGATTCCATAGGATGTTGTAAGTGGAATAATAGCACTATAACAAGCTAGTGCACAAATGGCCATAGTAACACACACACACACACACACACAGACTACACAGACTCTATTACAAGTTCTATCTGCTGTCACATATTAAAAACTAAATGCCTCCTTTTAAAAAAGGTCTTTACCTGCTGGCTGGAAGACAGCAGGGAGGGGGCCAACCAGATCTCCGGAGGAAGGGCGTTGCACACCTTGGAGCAGCCACAGAAAAGGTTCTGCACTGTGTCCTCATCAAACATGTCTGTGATGTTTTGGGAGAAGAGAAAGCCTTCCCCCTGGACCTTAAAGCCTGGGCAGGTTCATAGAGGAAGATGTAGTCTTTCCGGTCATCTGGACACAAGCCACCTAGGGCTTCAACGGTCATAACCAGCACCTTAAATTCTGCCCACTTGGCAGCCAATGATAAGAATGTAATGAGATGGAGAAAATTAGTAGGGTTGGGTGGAATGGAGAGAGGAAAATGGTTGCATATTTCTGAATGCAGGAGTGGGAGCAGGGCAGAGGGTTTCCAGACTAACCCAGAAACCCCTGTGATTGTCCTTTGTTGGTGGAGTTCCATAGGTGCCCCATGTGAGCAGTTGGCCACTTTGCGAACATTTGGAAGCCTGTCCCTATTGGCTGACTTGCTTCCTACCCTGTCCAGACTTTAAAAGACCTATCCAAGGTGCTGATAGCATCCAACATCTTGCGCAACTTCTTTAAAACCCGCAGAGGATTCACTGCCCTACTGAGATGAAAGCCACTGCTGGTTAAAAAAAGAAGAAGAAGATAGAGTCAATGGGTACATCATTGCCAGTGACCAAAATTTCAGTTATATCAGCCAGTGACTCAGATCCCTTCTGTGATAAAGCATGAGAAATTGCTGTTATTATGAGTCACCAGAATGATTCATTGAAAGATATCAAAGCGGAAGAACGCAAAGACTGTTGTGAAACCCACAAGCAGAGAAAGTCGTATTCTCTGAGAAGTAGGTCCAGGACTGTAGTTAAAAGTTAAGGAAAACAAGTGGCCCTTTGCTATCACCTGCGAAGCTGCAGAGGGCTGAGAGATAACATTTTTTTATTCACCCAGTGATCTATGGTATCAGAGCAACCAAAAAACCCTTTCTTCAGAATCTAGTTCTGTTATGGTTAGCAGGCAGTGGTTTAGCCACAGGGTAGCAAAATAAGGGCATTGTCCCCCCAAAAACATTTTTCCTTCCTCCATGAAAATGTATATTGATCTCCACATCTCTAGCATTGCAGTCACTTAAAATGTCATTTGAGCATTTTGAAATACAGGCTGGCACCCAGACATACACCACTGCAATGCACTTTTGGTCATTCCATAAACTGGAACAGAATTCTGGCTGTGCAACAGCCAAATCCCCCCAAAGACCACCTTGCCCTGCCTTCATCTCTGCCTCACTTTCCCAGGTGAAGTATGTGGAAGAAAAGTTCAAGGAAAAGGATAAGGCGTGGATCGTGCTGGTTTGCCTGGGAGCCATGTCGGGGGTCGGGCGCTTGGCTTCAGGGCCGATTGGAGACCTCATCCATGGGCTGAAGAAGATCTACTTGCAGGTACAATGGTTCTCCTTTAATACATCTGGGCATTGATGGGTTTCCCATCCACTCTTGCCATTCCTGGAATTATTTGCCTAAAGGAGAAACAGTACTCTCCTAGGCCAGTACTTTCTGCATGCACCGGACGACAACTCTCATTTGTTGTTGTTGTTGTGTGCCTTCAAGTCACTTCTGATTTATGGTGACCCCATGGTAAACATATCACAAGACTTTCTTGGCAAGATCAGAGGGGGGGTTGCCATGATCTTCCTCTGAGGCTGAGAGAGGGTGATTTGCTCAGGGCCACACAGTGAGTTTCCTTGGCCAAGGAAATCTTGGTCTCCTGGAGTCCTCAAACTATACACCACACTGGTTTCACAACTCCATTCGCCCACAGCAACATCAACTCCTGCTGGTTCTGATGGCCAGTGGAGAAGTGATTTGGCTCAGGCCTTTAGTCCAGTTCCCCATGATGCCATCCAACCACCTTCCCCATCAAACTTCACCACTAATGAGGCTGTGGTCCAAGAGGCCTTCAACAGAAGCAGCTTTGTCCACCCCACGGCCTTATGAGCGACCGGCAACGGCTCTCCTGGGTTTCAAATGGGGGTCTTTAGGCTCATACAGAAAGGAAGTATCCAGAGTTTTCATTTCTCTTCATTTTGGTTTTACCTGCATAGTCCCAGGCGTGCATCCAAATTCTTTCTTGAAACATCCCAGGTTTTCCTCCCTCCCTTGTGTTGCTGCTTTTCCACTTCCCACTGATCACCTGTCACATCTAGACTTGTATGACATTTCAGAAATTGATTTTCACACATTTCCTCTCAGCTTTCTTTTTTTTCTTATTCAGGAGCTGTAGTCAAAAGTGCTCAAGTGCTTTAGCAATATTACACTAGGTAAACATTAGGGTCATTTTGTTTTAGTGCAAATGTTTCCCTTTCCCGCATTGGATCTCTGTTAAATTAGAGTCCTGGGAGCTATGTTCTACTGGCAGCGGCCATCTTGCCTGGCTCCAGGATGATACAAACAGACAGCCAACTAGAAAAGCTTTGCATCTTTGGAAAAAAAAATGCTGGGTCATTTTAAACTGACGTGGGAAGGAGGAATGAAAAGTCCTTAGGAATGTCAGGAGTTCCTGGGAAATACTTTGGGATGAAGAAGACATAATAGTCATTGTTCTGTGCCTTCAAGTCATTTCTGACTTATGGCCCTAATGTGAACCTAATGTGGGGCTGAGAGAGTGTTGTGACATGTGCCCAAGGTCACCAACCCAGTAGGTTTCCATGGCCAAATGGGAAATCGAACCCTGGTCCTCAAAACATTGTAGTCCCAGCACTCAAACCTCTATACCATGCTGGCTGTCTGAAAAGATAATTTAGATCTCCAGAATAAAATTGGTTTGTACAAGAACAAAACCTGGGACTTT
This sequence comes from Ctenosaura bakeri, assembly GCA_948474755.1. NCBI lineage: Eukaryota > Metazoa > Chordata > Lepidosauria > Squamata > Iguanidae > Ctenosaura > Ctenosaura bakeri. Next base: position 245,105 of record CAOLHI010002334.1, read on the forward strand.
CAGAGACTTTTATCCTGCCTGGAGGGCAGCCCTATCTAGCAACACTGGGGGTTGAACCTGGGACATTTTGCACACAAAGCCATGCAGCCTGTTGTTTTGTACCTTCAAGTCATTTCTAACCTATAGCAACCCGAGGGTGAATCTAACACAATGTCTTCTAGGCAAGATTTGATCAGAGGGGTTTTGCCTTTGCCTTCCTCTAAGGCTGAGAGAGTGGGACTTGCCCAAGGAGACACACACACACAGGGCTCCATGGCTAAGCAAGGATCTGAATCCTGCTCTCCCAGGACTTTAGTTCAATGCTTAGACCACTCATGCTGGGGCTCTGCGACTGAGTTAAAACTTTTTCCCAGTTGGCTGGGAAACAGAGATGATTTTGTAGTTTGTGCATTCAGCTATTGCAAGCCAAAGAGGGAGGAAGCTGGACAGCCAACCGTTGGAAAGCCTGAAGCAAAGGCTGAGAGAAACTTTGTGCATTGGGTCTTTCCAGAAGTTGACCACCACCTCCCCTGTTTTTGGCCTGTGTGTGAACCTGGCATTCAGTGCTAAGGAGGGAGGAGGGTTTTAATCTTGCAGCCCTGGCAGAGGTTTCAGAAGATTTTGGAAAACAGAAAGTAATGCGCACACTCAGAGTGCGCATTCAGGACAACCTTTCACAGTCCTTTAATGAGACCTCCTAATGTGGTTAAGACACAATTGGTTTGCCTGCTAGGAAGACCAGTGGGGAAAATCTTGCCTTCCAGCTTTCTCTGTTGCTTCCAAGAACTTCTCATTTTGTGAAATTCAGCATTGTCTGTAGGGTCTCACTTTCCTGGAACATGTTGTTTTGAACGCATTCAGAACGGGGAAGCCAGGCCAGGCGAGAGCCTGCCTGCTGATGCCAAGTGCTGAATAAGCTACCTATGGGGGTGAAACGGGGGCATTTGGGAAAGGAGGGAGGAAAGAAGACTTGGTCATCAGCCATGGGAAGGAGGAAGGAGGGCGGCCCAGGGCCAGCCCTACCAAGGGGCCGAGTGGGGCAGCTGCCTCGGGTGGCTATTGCTAGCGGGAAGGGATCAGTGTTGAAGGACAGAGCATCATATGCCCACTGAGCTGGCATACAGAGGGGTACTGTACCACCACCTGGGTCAACATAGGAAATCTGAGTGGCTTTTATACGTAGAATGGATCATGGTAGGATGTTTCTTTGTGTGTGTGTCTCATCTTTCTCCTTTCCATCAGGCAGCAAAGGGTCTTGGGTCATCCCCTATGGTGGGCAAATGCCCAGAAACAGAAGAACTTACAATTCACAGTGGGAACAAATATTTATGAGACCCCAAGAGGAATTGCCTTACGGGAGACGCCATGACCGCTGATGGGCCCCACCTCATTTGGGCAGGGAGGGCAAATCCACTTTTGAGTTTTAGTCACAACTTTAAAGGACCTGGTGCTGAATCCTCCCTAAAAAATAGACCAAGCACCTGGGATACTCCTTTAAAGTTTGGATTAAAAACTGGAGTGGATTCAATAGCACACTGACTTGGGATCTACCAGCTACCAGTCAGTGACTTTGTGATATCAGAGCAGAAGTCCTCTGTAAACCATTCAGTTCTGGAAGAGCCAACAGCTGTAGAAATTGGATGCCTATGGAAGGGTTGGGAGAAACCAAATAGACCTTGAGAATACACAAATTGACTGTCTCTGCTTTAAGACACTGGTTTTGATGTGCAGGATTGGTCCACGTTTGATGCCTGAATATGTTTTGCCTCCTCTAGGTTGCCTCCTTCATAGTTTTGGGTATCATGTGCATGATGCTCCCACAGTGCCAAGAATTCTGGGGTGTCATTGTCGTCTGCCTCTTCCTTGGACTCTGTGATGGACTCTTCATAACCATCATGGCTCCCATTGCCTTTGAGCTGGTTGGTCCCATGCAGGCATCGCAAGCCATTGGATATCTCCTGGGACTTATGGCCATTCCAATGACGGCGGGTCCCCCAATTGCAGGTAAGCAAACTCACAAGCTGTTGGTAGGTCTGGATGACAAACCAGGCCGAATTTTTTCACGATGTCCAAGAGGTCCTCCCACTGTTGAAAATCACAGTCTGTTAGGAGTTGGAAACTCATCTGTGACCCTTTGAGCCCCTAGAGAGTCTTTAGGGGGACAAAAAAAATCTTTCCACAGAGGGGGTGCAGCCCTACAAAGCCTTCTAGGTTCCCACGGTTGCCCACTCCTGACCTAAAGTGTGCTTTTCCGTTGCCGGTTCCAGGACTCCTCCGAGACCATTTTGAGAATTACCACTTCGCCTTCTACTTTGCCGGCGTTCCTCCGATTGTCGGAGGTCTGGTTCTGGCCCTCGTCCCTCTGATCCACCAGAGACAGCTCAAGAAGAAACGGCTGGACTCTGGGAAAGACAAGATGTTGGTTTCAGAGACTGTGCTGAACGGGGAGCTCCTTCCCGGTTCTCCCGCCACGGAGGCACATATCTAAAGCCATCCTTCTAATCTCCTGATGCCTCTCGGGCACACGAACTCTCACCACCAGCAGCATCTTCTGCCACACTGGCTGAGCCCAACCCTTTCCTAAGAGGAATCGAACCTCTGTGATTGTAGCTGGGGAGCGTTGGTAACGTATGGACAGCCTGGACTGGAAAGCGTGCTTTCAAGTTGATTTGGGGATTTATTTTTTTCTGTTTGTTTTTCCTCTGGTGGAGAGGAAATTCTGATAGCACTCTAATGGTCATTTTTCCCCTGCCATGATTTTACTAATGGACACAAAACCACAGATAATCCATAGCCAACTGCTTAAAAGTCTTGGAATAGATTGTATTGTTTTTTTCCCACTTCCCACCTCAGAAAAAAAAACATGAGATTCTTTATGTGAGTTTAGATATTTTGCCTTGAAAGTGGAACTCCTTTGGGAGTTAATTTAGTAGCAGCCAAATTCTCAAAGTTATATTTTGACCCATTCATGGGGCAAGTGAAGGAAAATAGAGCAGACTGGGTAAGTTCAGAATCAATCTTTTTTTCCTTTAAGACATGTTTCCTTTTCTTCAGCCTTTCCATCCTGCCTCTGTTGGATTTTTGCCTCTGAAACTGTGATGAGTTGCTTGGTTTTTAAAACACCAAGCTGTCTCGCATTGTGATTTCTTTAAAATATGTGGGGTGTTTTTTTTCTTCCTGTCTGTTATACGTATCTGAAAAGAAAGACTACCGTTCTCCTCTGATTGCCCAGACCTCCCTTGGAAATGTTGCTCACCTCGAGTCCTGAGCCACATTGCTTTGTGGCGATAATGGAATCACCGTCCATTCTGGGAAGGCGTCCCATTGCAAAAGCCATGGAGTAGAGCTACACTACAAAGACACAGCAGTTTGGAACCGCTTTAACTTCCATGGCTTCCTCTTCCAGAATCCTGGGATTTGTCATTTGGGGAGAAGTGACTTTGAATTCTCTGCCGGAGAGCTCTAGTTCCGCCCTGTTGAAGTGCAGTACTAGAACTCGCTAGCAGAAAATCCTAAGTCCTTCTCTGGACTCCAAATCCCAGGTTTCCATAGGATGGAGCTGTGGTAGTTAGTTGGCATTGCTGCTAAGACTATGTAGCAGACACTCGCAGATTTCAAGTCTAAAAGCAAGCAGACTCAGTTCACAGAATTATCTCTTTAATAGTGCCTTCTATTTGGCAAAATGTGTTTTAGCTCTTTCTTTTTTCCTTCTTCCAAGATTCATAGTTCTTTTACTTCCAAGCCATCCCGTTGATGTGGGCATTTCATAATGGGCCAGGTTTAGGCTACTTCTGTTATTACGGAATGTGTTGCTTCATCTTGGCCTTGATTCCTCGGAGGAGAGGACAGGAATGACATACAAGTCTGAGACACCTCTCACCTGAATTGCTGAGGCTGATAATGCCTTCTGCAGAAACACATGGGGCGTTTTTTCCCCCAATCCAGAATCTGCAGTCCTTGCATGGACATGGGTTTCTGGATGAGGAAGGCCTCTGTTAGATACTCAGAAACTGACTGCCTTGGAGAAAAAGCCGGTGACTCAGAAGACTACATGTGGCACCACTGAGCGGGTGTTCCTGTTATGGAAGCTTGGACATCTCTGTTATCTGCATGGGAGCACACGTACCGGCTTCTGCTGAGCTTATTGGGATCAGGATGGTTATTGGGAAGGAGGATATTCTGTCGTAGACCTAAAAAAGGAACTGGGTTAATTTTTTGTATTCCTTACTAAAGGGTCAAACTCAACATCAAAGGGGATGTGTATTCCCTATGAGTAACACACGTTCCCTTCCTGTAATGGGTTTTCTCCAGAGCTGCACGCTCTGAGTCAGCAGCCAGGCTTGCAAATTAAAGCTGTGTTTACCTTCCAGTGATCAGTCACAAAACAAAGGATGCTAAATGTGGTTTAGGAAAAGCATGTGCTGTGACAAACTGTCTTTTACCGCCTGAGTAAGCACCTTTTCAGGGCACAGGCTTGTCGAATTTGACCTCTTAAGCCTAAGGCTTGGTATTACAGAAACCAAAATTCAATTTTCACTCCCACCTGGAGGCAGACCCATTCAATCAATCGATCTTCTACAAGTACTGACTCCTTCTTCTCAACTTTGCATAAAGTTCTCCTTGATTCAGTGGGGATTGTCTGGATGGCACTAAGAATTTGATGTAGGGCAAGAGCTGCAGAAAGCAACCAGGCATTTACCAAAAGAAAGGAAAGAGTTGGCTTTAGGTGAAGTTTTGTTAAGCCTTGCTTTGCTCTGGAACTTTTGCAGATGTCTTTGTCTTTACCCCTGTTTGTCCTCAGCAGCCCATTTGAGTTGGGGTAGCCAGAAGAAAGATCTGGGCTATGCTGCACGATTTACAGTAGATCATCAAGGGTTCCTGGCATTTATTATTATTTATGTGGATATTTAAAAATAACAAAATTAGTCCCTGTCCTAAATTTTCCTTTAAAAAAGGAAGACATTTGGTGATAATGAGGGGAGAAGGGGTAGCCTGAGGTGGGCAGCCTGCACTGATCAGAATAAATTCCAGGGCTTTGAATTATTTACCTCTTTCTCCCTAGGATCTGCTAGGTGGATCTGCAGGGTTCCCATATCTTATATGTCTACAGGAGATCCTGTGGGCCTGAACTCTGCCCAAACACTGATGTGTGTTACTCTTGCTTTGGGAAGGGATAACCCCTTTGAGGAGTTTATAAGAGATATTGAACAGTTGAGAAGAACATTCCTTCTGGGCCTCCCATAGCCTTTAGTGGGCTCCAGGGATGTTTACGGAAGGAGGAAGACATAACACAACTCCCCTTGTTAGCATTCCAGGTCAGATGTGATTGGAGAATGCTTTGTTTCTGGATATCACAAGACATTTAAAGAAAAAAAAAGTTTGTGCAACAAGTCTTGAAATGCAGAGATTTTCGGGGAGAGAGGTTGTTGCATAATGATTGATTGATTGATTGATTGATTGTGGTTAGGATTCTGAGCTGTGAAGTGAGAAGCTCCCATGCTAATATAAAGTGGTTTTAGGAAATCTCTCAGTCATATCCCTCCTTCCAATGAATCTGGGGCCATGCTGGCTGGGAGATGCTGGGCACAGTTGTATCCCCCCCAAAAATAACTTTATCCTGCTCTGTACTATAGGGTAAGAATACTATGGGGTATTGCAGTATCGTTGTACTATAGTACTCTGTACTATGGAGTGATAATACGCTTCTCTCTTGCAAAGTTGTAAGCCTTCCAAGATAATTCACTTATTGCAATCAGAAACACTGTAATACTATGATTTCCATTTTATCATCTATCCAAAAGCCTCCTTTCAGCTTTGCTATAAATGTCAGGTTCTATGTACAAAAATCCACCACCGCTGCCCATTTCCATTACTGTGGTTTGGAATCGAGAATGGTACCTCCGTCCTTGTAGCTGAACTCAAAGCTCCATGCGTCCAATCATTCTGAAATGGCACGTCTTCAAATATCTCTTCCGTTTTCCTGCCTGGACCACAGAGAAGATAATGCTGGGAATCCCTGGGGACTCCAGTGCTATTGCAGGCCTCCTGTAGTCAGCGAGATGCTTGATCATAGTTAAGGTAATTGTTTTCTCATTAAATGGAAAATGCTGCACTGCCAAAGAAAGAGCATCACCACCCTAATGCCTGAGTACTGGGCATTATCTGTTTCCATCCCACTACTTTCACCTTTCAAGGGAGCTGGTGCAGCAGCCTCAGCAACTTGTGCTCTGTTAAGTGGCTACTGTCTCCATCTCTTGAGGCCATTTGCAGAGATGGAGAAGCTCTTGGAAGCAAAGCAGGAGGGGAATTCCATAGCACCAGATGCTAAGCTGTGAATCAAGAGAATGGCTGGAAAATTTGGAAGGCTAGCAAAGATTTCAAATTGCTGGATGGTCTTTGCTCAAGACTCTGATGCGCTAACAATCAGTTGTGCCAAAACGAACGAGGATTTTTGTCTACTGCTTCAACACTACGATACAGTGTTCCAGGGGATAATAAATTACGATATCAAGCCTGCATTTTGTTTCCCAGGGTTTTGATATTACTTATCAAATTTGTGAGAGGAAGCAAGTCAGGGAGAGGTGAAGGCAAAGGTTGATTGCAAAGATTTTGGTTATTTGCCAAATACAAGAGAGCCAGTGAGGTGTAGTGGTTTGAACATTGGACTACCGCCCTGGAGACCAGGGTTCAATTCCATGCTCAGCCATAGAATGACCTTGGGCACATCGCACACTCTTGGCCCCAGAAAACCCCATGATTATGTCACCTTAGGGTCACAGTAAGTCAGAAACAACTTGAAGGCACACAACAACAACAACAACAACAACAGTTGATGTTCTGCAGAAGGTTATTTCCCCAATCATCTGGCTTTTTGCAAAATTCAAAGATCACAGAATCAAGGGGCTGCAAGGACAACCTGGTCCAACCCGGTGCCATACAGGAATACACAACTCCTGAATGATAGAGGTTTGGATTGAGAATGCAGTCTGTCAAACCTTGTGATTGATTTTCTTTAGAGAGTCCAAATGATCATAAATTCACCAGACTTTTTGGAAAACATCCCGAAGGCTGATTCAATGCCCTCCAGATATTTCAGGATACAAATACTGTTATCTCCACTCCGCACGGGTGGTAGCTCCAGCGATTTCTTCCGACAAGCCGGAGTCAGAATAAAACTTGGCTAATAAACTCTCGGAGAGGACTAAGCCACAGAGCCTGATCTGGATGTCACACTAAACAAGCCACAGATTATGGCTTTGCTGGTTTGTTTAACTGTTCCTGCCGTTGTGAGAAGCCAAACAAAAATGACTGCACAGCCGGCATCAGCATGAATGTTCTGCCACTGTAGTCCAGAATTTTATTTTTTTAATATTGTTTCCAAAAGAAAACAAAAACAAAACCCCCACAACCTGTCTTACAGTGAGAGGAAGACCAGGCCAGAGTGATGCTCTCATGGAAGAACGTGGAGTGGAAAAAGATAAAAGGTACGAAATCAGAGAAAATGCTTTTCCAAACAATTCCCTGCCATGATTTTCAAGTTTTCCACATGGAAACTCTTGTAAATACAATATTGTGGTCATGAGATGAAGAGCTAGGAAAGCAGAGCTTGGAAAGGTAGCCTTTGGGGGGGCTATAGCTCCCATAATCTCCCACCTGTTAACTGGTGGGAGATACAGTTAAAAAGAAAACATCAAAAGCAAGCTTTGTTTTCCTAGCTCATCATTTCATGAACATAGTCTTCAAAATTGTTTTGAGAAGCATTTTCTCTCATCCTTCTCCTCGAGCATCAGTAAGAAGGGCCATAACCGTTCCTGGCTTCTGGGGGAATCAGGTCGACCTCTGTTGGGAATGGGGTGCTTTTCCCTTCTTGGAATCTTATCTAGGTTGTGAACCCCATATCCTGCAACTGCTAAAGTGAAATGCTTAGCAGAAGTAGTGTTGACTAGCTATACATGCCCCAAATTTCTTAAAACTGAAGCAAGGTTACCTCCTCCAGTTACTATTACCTGGTATTTTTGTGTGCGTATGTGTGCGTGTGCGTTTGCATGCATTTTTACTTATTGCTTGGTGGTGTCTTTTTTAATGTGTGTGCATCATGGTTTAGGGACCAAAACCTACCCTCATGGTGACCTTTAGCCTTCAGGGGATGTATTCTTCGCTTAGAAGAGGAAAATTTAGTTCTTGTTTGTTAAGTGCCTCAGAGTAGCCACGGCAGAAATGAGTCAATGCCAAAACAGGCCAATGGTGAGACTGTGTCTGGCTAAATAGCTTGCTGCCATGTTTCTCCAAAGGACCATACTGCAGAGCCCAGCTTTAGCAATTCCACCTCTTAGCTTGGTTGTGTCTTTCAGAGTTCCTTGCATTGTGCTTGTAGGGGAGATGATTTAGTCTCCACCGCTGTGCTTCCAGCAGTGGCAACTGGTGCTTCCTACATTTGTGTGATGGGGAATCCACTCTGGATTTGGATCTGAACTTTTGAAGGAGGTCTTCAAGGGAGCTAAATCTCATCCCCCAAATATGTGCCACAGATTTGGTGAGCTTTAAAGTTTGGGCTAAAACTCAGAGCAGATTCAGCCACCCATTGACTCAGAATCCGCCAGCCACCACTGTCATGGAATGGCTGCGATCCATTGAGGGTCTTGCGAACCAATAAGAATTCATGCCTAAAAGTTGTAAACTGTTGCCAAGAAGAATCTGATAACTGCTTGGCCTCCTAAAATCTCAGGCTGATAGTCTGCATCAGCTACTTAGTTACATATGCATATCATTTCTTGATCTGACCCCTGTCCAGCCCACCTTAAGAACCAGCAGCTGGACTGGGCAAAGGAAGCCTGTTCAGCTGCCAACTGGGGAACAAGGAGGATGGAATTTGCATTCCCTTTCCACCAGTAAGCAAGACTGCAATGGGGCCCTGCTTCGGATTGTCATACCTGGAAATGTCATTCCTGGAAACGTCGTTCTCTTTGTACCCTGTCCTTCACTGCTTAATTTGACTGCTGGCTCTTAAGGTGAGATGTGGGGGGCATTTAAGTAATCTTGCGGCAAGAATAGGTAGTCTTACTGAACACAGGGCAAATACAGAGCCATAGCTGCAGAGCATTGGACTACAAACCTGGAGCCCAGGGTTCAGTTCACAGCTTGGCCATGGAAACCCACTGGGTGACCTTAGGCGCATCACAGACTTTCAGTCCCAGAAAACCCTAAGTTAGAACCTACTGGAAAGCACTCAACAAGAATACAGAACACCAGCCATGATTTTTTTTTGTTGCAGGGGTTTCTTGATATTATCGATCTTCTCATCCACCCTCAGACTAGTCTCTGTATATGAGAGCAAGAGGTCAAAGCTCATAATTGGAAGTACCCAATACAGAAAGAAAACAGTGGCACTGGTTGAGTGGGTTTTAATTCTAGCATTCTGACATGTAGTATCAAGGATGAAGGAAACATTTTGTATACATGCGAATAATCAAAATAGCCAGTACAATAACCTGCCTGTATTATACACTTTTTCTCTGTTGTTTCAATTGGACTCTTGATGTTGTTGTTGTTTGTTTGTTTTCTTCTTCGTTGCTGTTTAGATGTTCTTCTTGTAGAGGGAAAAATCAGGCTATACATGTTTTGTATAGATACTGTAATTCTTTTTTAAAAAAAATCATAATAGACTAAAAGGATATGAACTGAAAATATTTGAATGATTTATGCCAGCCTTCCCTAAAAGGGGACTCACTAGATGTGTCCAATCACAACTCCCATCATCCCCAGCCTGCAGGGCAATGCTTTTTTAGGGGGATGGCATTTGTAGTCCAGCACATGAGACTGAATGAGCCAGTTGCATCATTTCAGTTAAAAGGAAGAGACGTGGGGAGCGCATTGCTCTGTACTGCAGAACAGTTGTGGGGATGGATTAAAGCTTTTCCTATCTCCCATGGCTCCCACTGAAAGCAGGGGCAAGATCTTAACACCATGCTTGCATACCGTAAATCTACACTTGCCTTGTTAAGTGGGAGTTGCTTCTGCTTCTGGTTGAATAGCAACATGGGGCAATCCAGTGTCTACCTGGGAAAGCGCCTGCTCTCCCTGCAGTCTCTGTGAACAAAGTGGTCCATTGGAGGCATTGATGACTAGTTATGTGCCATCTGAGAAGGTGCAAGTGCTTTTGCAACAGTTACACTTGCAGAACCCTGCTTATGCAACTGCAAACTGGATTTGGATGTTACACCATGACCCCCCCCCAAAAAAAGTACAGTTGCATGGGTAAGAGAATTTAGGTGTGTGTCAGAAAGGATGCAAGCTGGGATTATTCACCCAAGGTGCTGGTTAACCCCAGCCAGGAAACCTGAATTGGTATCATTGGGAGTTTCCACCTTGGGGCAGATAGCAGCCCTGAATGGTTGTGGGGCGGAGTGTTTCATCCGGCTCACACCATGAAAGAGAAGGGTTAAACCTTCACCTGAGCACTGGGTTCCCAATGAAAATCCATCCCACACCAACATCATTACAAGGGACACATTTACCACCACGGGCCGAACCATTGTGTTTTTTGTCTTTGCTGGTGCCCCCCTTCCTGAGCTAAGACACTGTAGGATGTGGTCTCTGAAATATCCCACCCCGTCCCCAAACATGTACCCCAACACATCCTTGGGGAGCGAAGCAGTGGAGAATTAGCATTTCTCCCCCACAGGCATTGCCTCTACGTTCCTACAGTGCATCTCTTTTAACACTAATTATTTTAGATCAGCAGCATTGGTGACTCTCTGGATGTTTCTGTATTGCAGCTCTCATAATCCTCACCCTGACTGGTGGCAGCTAGGGCTGATGGGGGTTGCAGCCCAACAGTACCTGGAGGGCCAGAAACAGCCCACCTGAGGTCCTCAAAGCCAGGCAACTGCTGGCAGCCAGCAACACCCTTCTGTAGTATATATTTTACTTCGTGCAAGAGGATGTTGCTTTCTGCTGTTTGCCAGCAGTTGTTTGATCCATATTTTGGATTTCTTGAAAAAAAATCAAGCATATCCAAATGCATTTGCTCCCTCACTGGTGAAAGGGAAAAACAGTATAACAAATGCATTTTTTCCCTTTACAACACATCCACATATAGGATGAAACACCAGCTCTTGATACCCGTCAGTGGAAATGTATTAAGAGAGACCTAGCCATACACAAATTTCACCTTAAGGTTAATTGATAAATGGTATAAAGTTGGTGGCTAGGATGGAAATGAACTGAGTAGGCTATGTACATAACCCAATATCATTCTCATCCAGTCCATGAGACATGCTTTTCCCCCAAACCACCCACAGTATTTCCTTGGAAAGAACTGGCCAAACAGAATTTGAACTGTGTGTACACAATTTCCCCCCTCTGGGGTTTTTTTTAAAAAAAAACTTTTTGCTGACATACCTCTTTTCCTAACACTTTCCCTAGTTGTTCTCTGCAAATTTTCTGCCTGCCGGGACAATCATTATATGTCAAATGTTAAGTGTAATTGTTAATTGTGATAAGTAACTCTTCTGTGATATGGAATGAGATGTTTTTGTACAGTTTTTCTTTTAAGTAGATCTTGTGTAAAAGGGGGCAGCGGGGGGAGACTTATTTTCCTGATAATGTTTTATCTTGATCATCACAACTGGGCTGAAATTATATTTCTTTGGTAAGACTTCGAGACTCGATCTGAATGTTCTTTTGGCTTTGAGAGAATGGCTTCCTCTCACCCACCCACCCCTTGTGCCTCTACTCCACTTTCAAGAGCTTAAAACATACTTTGGACAATTTGGCTGACGTGCACATTAAATCGAGAAAGAATACAGGACTTCAGCAGTTTGCAGCAGACATTCCCAGTGTATCCAGTTTCAGCAAACTCCTACTATTTTCTCTAATGGAATTCATTAACAAGTAAAGAGAGGGATTCTTGAGAAATGTTCTGGTTGTTTGGAACTGAGTACTATGTGAATATACTGTATTTTCTTCCCTGACCCACCTCTATAGAATTACAAGGGCAATGGCCACTTTGCCAGGTATGGATGAACCTCAAGTTTTAACAAAGTCGATGTGTTCGTGGGGCATTCCTTCTTTAACAGAAAATGTGGTACCAGAGACAGAGATAACATAAAAAGAATAGGGAGAGTTTCTTGCAGTACGGATACAGTATGTATAAATAAATGGTAAGTACTTGGTTAAGTAGAGAACCAGTGTGGTTTGAGCACTGGACTACAGCTCAATGAGCCATGGAAACCCTTTGAGTGGCCTTGGGGAGGTCACACTGAGCCTCAGAGAAAGGCATCCCCCCAACAAATCTTGCCGAGAAAACCCCATGATAGATTTGCCATAAGTCAGAAATGACCTGAAGGCACACGATGACGACAACAACAAACTTAAGTATAAGTTGATCCAGGATTCCAGCATTTGTTCCTGTGGCACCTTGAGGACAAATAATGTTTTACCAGAGACAAGGTTTTGTGGACTCCAGCCCACATCCTCCGGTGCCTGAACAAGGGCGGGGGGGGGCTGGAGTCCATGAAAGCACATCTGGATGAGCTTGCAAAGGCACAGTAAATGGCAAAGTTGCACAGTTGATTACATACCTGGATATGCAGCCGAACACATCCAAAGTCACACGTGTATTGGAATGTGAAATGTCACCACATACAGAGCTCCACTTCTGCCCCCTAGAACTGGATGCAGATGTTTCACTGCAGATAAAAATGCCCAAGAATTTCCATAGGGGAACTTAACACATGTAGGAAATACAGACAAAATTCTGGCCTTAGGTTGGAATCCTGTTGGTTAGCCCACTGAATCAGTGGTGAACGCCAAGTCAACATGTAGGTAAATCCATTTGATTAAATGGCTCTCCTCTCAGCAGGGGCCCTTTCACACTACGCAGTTATAGCACTATGGTTCCATTTTAAGTGCTGTGGCTGCATCCGATGGAACCCTGGGATTTCCTCAGGATACCTGTGAAAACTGTGACCAGCATCCTCTTGGTGATCTTGTATTGCTGTAAACAAGACTATGGAAGTGCAACCATTTTTTCTGATGTCATACAACCCCAAGACTGCATCTTCAGCATAGTAATGTATTAAATCTCTCTCTCTCTCTCTCTGTTGCCAGGAGTGCCTGATGTTCTAGGGAGTACAAATAAGCTTAGTAGCACACCAGCAAAGGCCTGAGATGATTTGGCAGGTTTTTGCAGGTCTGACCTTCAGGCAAAGGATATGACAAAGAGATTGCATGGCACCCCTCATCAGGGATCCCAGAACTAGGAGTTTGTTCCCTTTTATCATATCCTTACTGATGTGCTGGTGAGGGTAGCTGTCTTAAATGCTAGCTTGGAACGAGCCTGGCTTGCATTAAGTAGTCAGGAGGAATAATCGTAAATTGCAGCATTACATTTCCATGGAGACCAGGCTCATAGCTCCAACCGTAGCAAATAGATTGCTTGTGTAACACGCTCCTCACCATCAGATTCTATGTTAAGAGAAAGAGTCTAAAGCTGTTGCCAAGGGACTTCACCCCATAGATCAGGTGTCCAAGGCCTGTGTTCCTGGTTGAGTTCCGACACCAGAGTTGCACAGCCTGCATCTTCCCACAGAGAGTCACACACTGATGTTGCTACACACAGTCTTCTCCTTCTGAAGTATGCTGCCTCTTGGGGGTGGGGGGAAGGTGAGATGGAAATAAAACGATTGGCGACAACTTTGTGCAACTGAACATACACCCAAACGTGCAGCTGAATGCACAACCAGAACTTGCATGTTGCATTGAATGTGAATCCCATGTAGCACATCTGCATGAAGAATGGCCTTGCGTGCACAACTTCCACCTCTACAGCTTTGAACTGATGGGGGACACTGCACACCAGACAAAAACCTCAAACCACTTCTACACATGGGTGGAGGAAAAGAATGGGCCTCTGTGTGTGTGTGTGTGTGTGTGTGTGTGTGTGTGTGTGTCAATTTTTACACAAATAACAAATACCAACTACCAATTTTTTTTAACAAAAACATAAACTTTAAAAATTATGACACCATACCACAACAATTAACTAAAAAAAAGCCCACTATCTCATTACAACACTAACTTACTGACTAAACACTAACTCTCTAAAACACAAAAGAGCTGTGATCCTCCCCAACCAAATTGTAATGAGAAAGAGGAAAAAGAAAAAGAATATTCTACCATGACAGATCCACTTAAGCAAAATACTAGTACCGTAACTATATCCACAAATGATTGCATTGTTTGGTTTCTTCCTGCTCAAGAAGCCCATAAATGGTTTCCAATTTTGTCTGTTTGTTTTTCTAAAAAAAAATCTTAGATTGGTTTGTTCTTTAAAATACACATTAGGTTGGCCATAGTTTTGCCAGGTTGACTGAGTTTATTTTATGGCAGTTTTGGCCACAGTGTGAATCTCACTGTGGAATAATGTGCAGTTTGAAGCCTCTCCCCGTGTTCTTTCAGGTAGGGGCCCTGACATGCGCAACTGCTATAGTGTAAGCTTTATTGATGATAAATGAGGCAGAAGTGGTACACAGCAGAGAAGCATCCCTGCTCTTTTGTTGAGCAGGTCCAGCATCCCCCTAACACCCAAATTCTACCCAGACGTATCCCTTCATAAAATCCCTAGCAGTGGATATATAGGGTACTTGTGTTGGGATGCATTTCCTCCCAAGTCAAGGCCAATGGGAGATGGATTTCCAAAGGCTATATAGTCCAGAAGCAAACAAACAAAATCATAATGGGCCAGCTTGACCCATCTCCTCCCTCTTAGCAATGAGAATGGTGCAACTAGTTCCCAGTGTTTATATCTTTGGTCTCAAACTACAAAGTGGGCCAAGGCCAAAAAAAGTATCCAACAAGGTCACCAGTACAAGTCAACCTCTTCACGCCACTGGATAGCTTCTTAACGCTGGGCCCATGATGCTAACATCAACTCCCAAACCCATCTGCCTGTTAGCAGAGGTCCAGCTGAACCCCCATGGATCAGACCCAAGTAGCCAACCAAAGCACACACAGGGGACAATATCCTCTTTGCATTTCACCAACGGGTTTTGGTGCAACGTAGCTACGGATTTGTAAGGTTACAAAAGTTGAAGGTGAGGTAGAATCCCGGCCGCACTGTTCCGCGGTAAATACACAGCTGTCTTTTGTGCGCGTTCTGCTCAAACGGGTTTTTGAAACAACACAACTCCTTGCTTACAAGAGCTTTCCTACCCAAAGGGAGACCAGTGTACACAACACAAGCAAACCAAAGCAAACCAGCCCAGCTCTTTGGAACAAAAATGCCTCCAGCCGAACCCACATGAAAAACCTGAGATTGAGGTTTAATTATAGAACCAGCCAGGTTATTGAGTGGTTAGCCATTTGACAGATGGTTGTGGTTGGCAAAGGATTATTTTCTTACATTTGGTCTGTGCTGGATCAGAGTTTCATTGCTTTCCCACAGGAGTTTCTTGTGTGTTTGTTTTTATGTTCAGAAGACAAGAATCTGTGTGGCTTCTTTTTAAAAAATTATTTTAAATCAGATCCTCCTTCTCTAATGTGAACGTTGATGGCTGACAAAATTAAATCAGCATGTTTTTTGGGTTTTTTGAGGAGGGCTTTCTCTTCCCCCTCCTCTCTTGTTGTAGAGGAAAAAAAGAAGGCTTTGGGGTGTGGATTTTTTTTTCCTCCAAAAAAGCAAACAAACCACAAACCTCTGGGATTTGCAAAGCAATGTGCTTATTCTTCTCTGTTTCATAACTTGGCACAATGGGTGGCCGGAGCCATTTTTTTAAAAAAAATTAACCCCAAGCTAAGATTGCTCATGCAACAGAAGGAACTGACCTGGTTTGTTCGTAGGCCTTTCAAAGCAGACAGGACTGGGACCCTGGACCTTTTCATACTACTCAGTTATAGCACTATGATTCCACTTTAACTGCTATGGCTCTGTCCTGTGGAATCCTGGGATTTGGAGTTTAGGCAGGGGTGGGTAGAATTCTGAGCCAGAGAGCTCTTTGGCCTCAGTAAACTACAAACCCCAGGACTCTATATAATACAGCAGTGACAGTCAAAAAGTGGGATCAAAGTGCTGTAATGGTGTAGTGTTGAAGGACCCCCTGGGTAACTATGCCAGCACAGATGGTAGCAGCAGGACACAAAGAAAGAAAAGGCTGCAGGACTCTCACCGGTGTTGCAAATGAACATACCATGAGTATCCCATGTTTTGTGGTCATGTGCTCTCAAGTTGCCTTTGACTTATGGTGGCCCTAATGAATGGGAGACCTCCATGACCCATGGTGATCCACAGCCCTCTTCAGGTCTTGCAAACTGAGGGGAGCCACGGCTTCCTCGATCAAGACAATCCACCAGTAATAGGATCTCCCTCTTCTCCAGTTGCCTCCCACGTCTTCCAGCCTCACTGTCTTTTCCAAAGAGTGATCTCTTGGTGTGTCCAGAATCTGCTAGCCTCAGCTTAGTCATTTTTAGCTTCTTGGGAGAGTTCAAGCTTGATTTGTTCTTGCGTCCATTCATTTGTCTCTTGGGTGGTCTGGGAATCCATAGAACTCTCTTCCTCCAGGACCGCATTTCAAATGAGCTCAGCCCTGCAATCAGTTTTCTTCACTTTCCAGCTTTCACATCCAGACACAGAAATCAGAAATACTATGACACAGATGATTCTGACTTTTGTATTTAAAGACATACTTTCATTAAAGACCTTTTCTAGGTTCTTTATAGCTGCCCTTCAAACTCCTAGTGCTTATTTCTTGATTGCAGTCTCCGTTTTGATTAATAACTGAGCCAAGGTATAGAAAATCTTCAACAGTTTTGACATTGTCATCACCCACTCTGAAGTTATGTAAATCTCCCGTGCTCATTATTTCTGTTTTCTTAATATTCAGCTGAGACCCAGTGTGGAGTAGCGGTTAGACTTGGAGGCCAGGGCTTGATTCCCCACTCAGCCACAAAAACCCAATGGGTGACCTTGGGCACATCACACACTCTCAGCCCCAGAAAAAAACCCTGGTAGGTTCTCTGTAGGGACCTGAAGGCACACAGCAACAACTACAACTCTGCTTTTGCACTTTTAACTTTCACCAGCAGTCATTCCAAGTTTTTGCTCCTTTCTGCTGGTAATATGGTGGCATCTTCTTATCTTAAATTACTCCTCCTTTGGAGGTTTTTCAACAGAGGCAGGAGGGCCATCTGTCAAAGGGAGCGCTTTGATGGTGTTTTCCTGCATGGGAGAAGGGGGCTGGACTGGATGGCCCTTGGAAGTCTCTTCCAGCTCTAGGACTGTGTGATCTTATTCTTTTCCACTGCTCTCTGGAACCTGTCAAAGAGGCCATAAGATGAGAGATTGCCTGCCAGAGCAAGAGAGAGATGATGATGATGACTTCATTTGTCAGAAAATAGTCTCAGCAAGGAAGTAGCCTCCAGGCAGAGCTGTGCAATTCTGCTTCCTCCTGAGTATATGAAGTGGAATTAGAAATTCCATCTAACGTGCAGACACGACACTCACTCAGGGTTGCATGCTGCCATTTTAAAAATTACTCTACATAGATCAACAGCTGGTAAAAAATCACTCCCCCAGTCCATTCTGAGCCCTTCTGTCCTTTCCTGACCTTGAAGTACACAGCAAGAAGCAACCAGCAAGGTCACTAACACAAATGGACTCTGTCATGCCACTGGATGGCTGTTGACATTGGGGCACGATGCTAACAAAACCCACCTGCCTGATAGCAAAGGCCCCCCTGGCACGGAAGCCATTAGCCACTGCTGGGGCAGGGCTTTGTGTTCTAACCCCCCTGCCTCTCCTCTTTTTGGGAACTGAAGGAGGGATGGCTTTTCCCAAGCTACAGGAGCTGGTCCAAAAGCCCCAGGTGAGAACTCTTGTTCTGCAGCACAAAGGATGATGGGTCTTCCTTGTCTGTCTCAAAGTGTGACTGGGAGGAAATATTGCTTTTCCTGTCTCCCCCGCTCCAGTTCCCCTTCTGGTCCTCTCCCCTCCCTGTTCTTGATGTGCTTTTAAATAGTACACACAAGCAATAAAGCTACAACTCTTTATCAACATTTCATCTTAACCACAAGGCAAGTTCAAACCCCAGCTCCCCGTCCATTCTCCAAGATTGCTGCTCTCACCGTATTTGCTGAGGCAGACCCAATGAAAAACGTCCAGGATGCTCCACGGTGGAAAACTACAACCCTGTATTTTTCCAAAATAGGCCACCCATAAGCCCACTCTGGCTGCCAACTGTGGGATCCTCTATAGTAATCCCATGGGAGAAAAGGAGACAAAGCAAAGGTTAGCAACTTTCTATAAGAAACAAGTTGCATTTTTAATTTCACCAGGGTTAAGCTAAGTTTTTAAAAATGAGCTTTGGGCTTCAGCTAAGCTCACGGAGAATGTGAATTAACTGCGTCAAAAAGAACTTATTTTCATTCCAGCAGCAGAGAGAGCCAGCCGTCAGCTGGAAGATTGGCAATTTTGTTGTTAAATGCCTTCAAGTTTATTCCAGCTTATGGCAAGCCTACCCTTGTGTTTTCTTGGAAAGACATGTTCAGAGGGGGACTGCTGTTGCATTCTCTTGAGGCTGGAGAGGGTGACTCCCCCAAGGTCACCCTATGGGTTTCTCGGACAGCGCGAGGACACAAACTCTGGTCTCGCAAGTCCTACTCCAGCACTCAAACCAGTAGCTCTGAAACTTGTTTTGCCATTGCCTCCCTCTGAGGTTGAGAGAGCGAGTCACCTACGATCACTTACTGAGTTCCCAGAACAGTGATTCAAACTCAGGTCTCCCAGAATCATCTAACATCCAGACCACCACATCGTACTGACACTTGTTTTCTTAGCAAGATTTATTGTTAGTATGTTCACCATGGACTTCCTCTAAGGCAAGAGGTTCCCAGACTTTGGTCCTCCTGGTAATTTTGGACTTCAGCTCTCAAAAGCCTCAGCCAGCTTGGCCAACAGTCAGGGATTCTGGGAGCTGAAGTCCAAAAAAACCTGGAGGACCAAAGTTTGGGAACCATTGCTCTGAAGCATAGAGAGTATGACTGACCGGAGGTCACCAACTCGGTCCTCCCAAACTGAGATGGGATTTGAACCCAGGACTCTTGGTGTTCATCAAACTGCACCATGCCATTTCTCAAGCTGGACATTATTTCTGTAAAATTTTTGTCACATACGGCCTCACAGACCACACTTTCTTCTTGCTGTTGTAAATGATTCTGAGCAAGATAGGCCGGTAGTTCACTATGCAGAAGAGAATATAATTCTCCTGTTCCAGAACAGTTTGGTTATATAAACTTCCCCTCCTTCCGTTGACAGAGGAGACAACTCTCTGGCAAACGCACACATGCACGCTTATCGCTCCTTAAGGCACTCAAAAGATTTTGGAACTGTTTTAACTTGCTCCTCTTGAGAAGGATCCAAGCTGAAACCTCACCGTCTTGTTCGAGCCCATCTGCTCCGCTATTGCCTCATCTTTTTGTTCCAAAGCCAGGAAGACGCAACGCATCCGATCGCGGCCCGTAGACCAGCCAACGGGATGAAGCAACTGCCTGGTACATGGAGGAAACTCACCTTGACTCCTCCATCTTTACAAGGAACGACGGCAGATGGGCGATTCAGGATTCAAGGCTCCGACTGTCCCCGTTTTTGTTCACGTGCCGTTTCTTAGCCAAATGACTTGAATCTGGGCCTCAGCCAAATTGCCTTTTGCAAAATGGGTCTGGGGGACAGAAAATATGGAAGGATTCAAAACAGTGGTTTTGTATTTTGTAGTTCAGGACCAAGTCCCCACTCAACTCTGCCTCCCACGTATGAGTCCTGGGCAAGCTGGTTTTCAGATGTTCAGTGGCTGCCTATGCTCGCCATAGGGCAGCCATTTTGGCAAGTCATTGGAGCAACCATTTTGTGAACAAGAAATCATGGTCAACTAGTGCAGCCACAACAGTCCCTCTAAAAATTCCAAATAATTTGCAAAAAATCAGGAACTCTTTCTTACACTGGGACTGACGTTCAGTACCTTGTGCCATGTCCTGTCACAGCATCCAGGGGGTTCTGGCGGCGACCTCTGAAATTCTTGCAGCCATTCTCCATTTTCCCAGACATTTGCAGCCAAAAGATGGTTACATAAAAAGCCTGGGCAGGACCCAGTCCTCCCGACTACAAGGCCAGTCCAGAGACAGACACATTTATAAGCAATTAAGGGGAGTGAGCCAAAAAGAATGGAACAAGCCAAGGCTCCAGGACCACCCCACAGCCAAAGCCTTTGGGCTCAAAGTTGCCAAGCGCAACACACACAAGGATCCAAGCACCCACGTCTTGTGTTAACTCAAAGGAGGAGCATCTGGTGTGGATGAGTGTTTTCTTTCCTTTACTTCTAAAGGAAAAGTTTTTTTTAAAAAAATGGATTTATTGAATTTATATCTTGCCTATCTCCTGAGAGGAGATGTGGTTGACAAAAATTTAAAATACCATATTTGTTGGCATCTAAGACGCACCCGTGTATAAGATGCACCCCATTTATACACTGGGAAATACTATTTGCCAGACACAACACCAGTGTATAAGATGCACTCCATTTTCAAACAGTATTTTTTTGGGGAGGAAAAGTGAGTCTTATACGCCACAAACACAGTATATCAAGTTAAAATATTAATTTACAAACTTTTGTTAAACAAAAATATAACAAATATAATTTACAAACGTTTAAAAAGAATTAAATCCTGGTTTAAAAACATGGTTAGGAGCCATCTAAAACAGTAAAAGGATTAAAAAAAACACACAGCACACCACTTCAAATAGCATAATTAAATTAAATTTTAAAGGCCTGCCTGAACAAAAATGTCCTCACCTCCGAGAGGAGGGAGGGGGACAACCCAATCTCTGAAGGAAGGGAGTTCTACAGGCTAGGAACCTCACCAAATATTCCTGAGAAGGTGGTGAGCCTGAAAGAAACCCTGTCTCTGCAGATCTTAAAATTCAAACTGGGCTATATAAAAATTAAACAAGTAGACACCTTGAGCCACATAGTGAGCACCTTTACCATGTTGTAGATCATATTTGTGTTACAATGAACCCCCTCCCTTTGGTGGTGCTGTAATTCAGACACACGCACACACAAACCCTTTCCCAAGTTTGCCAGAATGTAATTAGCGCATGCTGAAAAATGCTAGTTTCTTCAGCAAAGCGTGCTTCTCCTGCTGTGCAAGATAACCCTCTACTGGTCACCTAAGATGCTGCAAGACAGACAGGGATTATTAGGTCAGTCATTGCCAAACTGCATAGGAGCAATGCAATGAATGCAATTAAAAATGGGCAGGCACGCCCTCACACAAGAAGCTGACTGCAACATCTCTGTATGACTCCATGCTCTGATCTCATGCCAGCCAAACTCTACCAGGTCTGCAGGGACTGAAGCAGGGACAAACCCACCAGCCTCCTTTGGGGGCAGGGTAAGCCTCATGCGTTTCTACACCGCCCCAGAGAAAAGATCTCATCTTGCCTTCGTTGCTGTGTGCCTTCAAGTAATTTCCAACTTATGGCGAACCTATCATTCAGGACAGCCAACCAATTAACAGGAGAAATTATCAACCCATGCTTAATTGGCAAAGGAACTTCAAAAGTGGAACAAACTGAAGCTAGAAGTGGCCCCCACACACCCTAGAGGGTTTTGGGGGGGGAAGGTTGGAAAAGATGGGGAAAATGTTGACCACTGGGAGCCTTGGGGTCTCCAAGTGTGGTGTACATACCATCCGAATCCTCTAGAGGCCATTTGGAGCAAGCAAATGTTTCTTTGTTAAAAAAAGTGACCCCTGGGTCCCAGAAAAATAGCCCTGGGGGGCTCCATGGAGCCCATGGGCAACTTTGCCCACCCTGTCATAGATTCATGTTCTACTGTCACCTTCTCTATTTCCTTTTCCAGACCCAATTTAGACATCAGTTCAAACATCCAACTTGAAACGATAATGGAATGTCTTAATTATTCTCTTTATGCATAGACACCTACTCTTATTTGACAGTCTTTGAGAGGTATTACAAGGGTTAGAGGTAGTGCCAAGACTGCAGATCAATATCTTCATGTCCATATTAAAGGCTGAAGGAATAGGATTTCGGTCACTTACCTTTTCTGGACAACAAAGTGGTAACCAACAAAATGTCACCAAGGGGCAGGTCTCCTTCATATATTGCTGGCACACTGACAGAGTGTAGGGGTGAACTAATGGACTGGAAGCTATATCGGAAACCCATCTCACAACTACATTCACTGTCAGCAGGACCAACGGTGGACCCATTCATCACTGAAGACAGTGCCAGCCCCAAAGAAAGAGATCACACTTGTAGGGATATTTGGTATCTATATTAAGCAGAGTGCAGGGGTAGTGCAGCCATTTGAGTTTGTGACAGAAACAGGAGAAATTACTCTGGATGCTTTTGTAAGGTAAAAAGAAAACTTGTACTTAGTGTCTCAGGAAATCCATCTTAGGATGGGAAAGGAGATGGGCAAAAGAAGTTGACCTAAACTTGGTTTTAGGAGCCCCTAAAAGCTGGCTCTCGTGTGTGGAGGTAAGCTAACATCCACTCCATTGTTGGGGTTGGACCCTCACACATGCTTTTTCTAGACAAAGGAAAACAAAGGGACTAACTTCTTGACAGAAGAGGGAAGTGAGACTGCAGGTAAGAAGGGAGCAAAAGGCTTGAGCACACAGACCGGCGATACGTGGCGTGAAAAGGACAAGCATTAACTAGACTCTCCTCTCTCACTAATCACTTTGCAAGCATGATGCCTCTTTGCTTCCAACAGCGCTAAAGGTGACTCGTTGGTGGCCTTGTACTTCAACCAGATTTCAGCGGGTTGATGAAGCTTTTTGTAGCTATTCACTGGAATAGTTGCAAGAAGATTGGTTCTCTACCACCAATGTGGCTCTCATGCCCAATCATGTTAGTATATACTAAAAGTACAATTGATCAATCCACAGACTGTAGGTCTCACAGTGCGGGGGTGCTGGCCTTGATATTTGTTTTTTGAAGCAGAGAACATCAACCTGAAACACAAAACTCTAATAGGAAAGCTACCAGCCATAGCTAAGGCTGAGGATGCCCTGCACTGGCCTTTAGCTGCGCCAAATAAAGAGAGTCAGTCATGCTAACAGAAAAAATAATAATCCGTAACTTGAGAATCCCAGCCTGCAGTGAAACATGACACCATTATATAATATTTCCTTAAAAATGCATTTTTGTAGCCCTTCTGAATGCCCAACTCAAGTTTTAGGTTGGTGTATTTTATAGATTAACACCTATTAGCAGTGAAGCCACTGCACTTGATCCTGCTAGAGTTTATATCTGTTCTTCTATTTAATCGTTCATTTTTAACTGCTTTTAATTTTAGTCATGGTTCAATTATATTTTTAGCTCTAGTACAGTGAGCATTTTTAGCTGTTATATAAATATAACAATAAAATAAAATAATCTAACTTTAAATAGATGAGTTTCATATTGTTTCTAAGTATATAAGAAACTGACTTCGCAGCTCTAAATTTAAAAAAAAATTACCTGTTAAAAAAAGATACCATATACAAACTCCCAACTTCAGTGTTTTATCATGCAAGTGGTTAGCACTGTTTTCTTTTTAAAAATCACTATTTATTTTCCATTAAGAAATACCCTAGCCTAGGGTCAAAAAATACTACTGAAATGTATATACTTTGTTAAATCAACAGATTTTTGTTTAACGTGCAAAGGCAGCCATGATGGCTTCATTTCTACTGCAGCCATGTTTTTTCTGGAACTCCCTTCAAACCTCCAGAAGTTCCCAGAATTTCACTGTCCGAGCCTTCCTCCGCCAAGACCTCCTTGCCATGCACCCCCAAGAAAGATGCTCTGGGAACATTTCAAGGGCTCATTCCTGTGTGATGGTGCAGAAAAACAGAATCTGCGGTAACTCCAAATCCACCTGAGAGACATTGAGGACTGAACTGTGGTCCGAGAAGAGCGGCCCCTGGCAGATACTGAGTTTTGTGTTAAGAAGGAGATGGCTTCCAGGTCATGAGCAACTCCTTTTATGTTCTGCCATCTCATTAAGGAAGGAAGAGTTAAGAGCAAACCTATAAGGAACTGTATAAAGTAGGTTTTGCTACCTTTTTGAATGAAAATCCAGACAAACTTGCCTCCAAACATCACTTTTAATGTTTGTGAAAAAAAATGAACAAACAAAGGGATGTACCAACAAGATCAGATTGCCTTTATATCTGCATTCTTATTTGAAAAAACTAATCTCAGTTGCTCCATGATAGGTGTAAACCCAAAAATGTGTCTTAATTTATAATCTTAATGGTCCTTAAGGCAACAAAAGGAGAGCGAAAGAGAGGCATTATAGAAAATATTCTCTAGGTGAAAAGAGGTATGTTTGCAATGACTCCTTGCTTCCATAAAAACCAACAAGTCTCTTCCTCCATATACTAAGGAAAGATTATTCACTTTCTAATCCATGACCAAAAGAAATACAGAGCCCTGTTTAGCTCAATAAAAGTTGGTTCCTTAGTAGGCAGGCAAGACAGAACAGTAAAAATATTTGATTTGTAAAGTGATTTCTGAACAGTTGTCTTGACAAGATTTAGTTTAACCACTCAGTCAATGATTTCTATTATTTTCTTTTTTCAAAAAAAGGACAATTTCTGCTAGCTTCTCTTCCACCTCAAAATAAGGAACTAACTTTAAAAGTGATACTAGGTTTACATAATCCCACTTAATTCCAGTTCAGAAAGACACCCAAGCCACTGCGGAAGAAGCTGCACAGAGGTCCAAGTCACAGCACTTCGGCAGGAGATAAGGTCTAACTTATACCTCATACATCCTAATGGAGGGATGGGTGACTCATGAGTTACATGGGACCCATTTATTTCTGCTCTCCACTCAGCCTCTCTGCTGCTGCCACCAGAACAACAACTGAAATGGCAATCATTTCTCTCTATGCTATTACTCTGCTATAAGGAATCTGTGGATCAGGAAGATTTTCCAGCAGCCACCTAAACCACACGGTTGCCACTCAATTTCAGAAGTGGCAAAATGTGGCAATGCTGTTCCCAGCACGCAGGCCCTACCCAGACCCTGAGAAACTACCCACCCCTGGTCTAGTCATACAAGCGGAGAAAAGAACACAGGCAGCACTTTCAAGGTTTTAAAATGAAGCAACCAGTTAGTGCTTTGAAGAATCAGGAGGTGATCTGTACATGGCTGGAGCCAAACTCCCAAGCAACACTCGCTCACAGAGGTTTGTATCACAGAAGCAAGCTGATCTCCCAATTGTCTCTGTTCAGCTACTGCCAAACACAGGACTGCTGGCATTCCACCTCCCATCTGCTGCAGAGTTTTGGCTCTGCTTCCCCTACAGCAGTGCTCTGGTTTTAACCTAGCTGCAGACAGTGCTTTGCCCTCTTGTTAGTTGTGGGAGTGGAGAGTCACACTGACACCTTCTCATTTCTAACCCTTGCAGAGATTTA